>ML777274.1:393427-465976 GCA_009831015.1 Picea engelmannii
ATCACTTCTTCTCTAAAAGAAAAATCTAAGGTTCAAGCAGTGGAAGATCACATCGAGAATCAACAACAAGTTCTCCAAATCTTAAAGGACAACTTGACCATGGCACAAAATCGCATGAAACAACAAGCAAATCAACATCGTAGAGAAAGAAGTTTTGAAGTAGGGGATTGGGTGTTTTTAAGACTACAACCATACAAATAGATGTCCCTCAAGCAAAAGGTGTTGCAAAAGGTTGGTACTATGGCATACAAATTGGACTTGCCTTCATCTTCACAAGTACACCCAGTTTTCCATGTTTCATGCTTAAAGAAGGTTATAGGCGACAAGATCCCAGCTCAAACTATATTGCTATAACTTGACGAGGAAGGAAAATTTATATTGGAGCCTAAAGCCATCACTGACACAAGAATTTTCCAGTTGAGGAATAGATCCATTTCAAAGTATCTCATTAAATGGAGGAAACTACCAGCTGAAGATTCCACTTGGGAAGATGAGTCTTTTATACAGAAGAATCTAGAGTTACTCAAGCGTTGCAGAGAACCCTTGTCTCAAGGGGAGGGGCATGTTAAGCCCTAATATTGGCTCATTACCCCTTAATTGGGGCATATTACATTAGTAATGTTATTTTATTAATGTCGACTTTATTCCATTAGTTGTAATTGTACCTCCTAGTCTCCTATATATACCAAGGAGACATTTTCATTTTGAATCATCTTGTACTTGAACATTTAAGTGGGGTAAAGGGAGGTTGCCCCCTTGAAGAGGCTTATTATCTAGAATTATCTCTTTTTCAAGGCGTTGAGTACTTTTTTTGAGGTTTTTCTATGCTATATTGATATTTGGTTCCTAACATTATGTGAATATTATAACATTGCAAATGAAGTAAAATTGAAAATGACTTACCAGAAACTGGAAATTTATGTTCTTACTAGTATAAATGAATAGAAACTCAATTCACGATATGTACAAAGTACTTAATGAATATGACAAGGGGAGTGTTCCTAAGGAAGTTATAGTAAATTCTATTTTTCTCTCTCACTATAACGTGGTAAGTGGCAACTGCAATCCTGGAGAGGTTTTGTATTGAGACTCTAGTAGGGTTTTTTGTCAAACTAATAAATGCTTCTTATTAGAATAGGGTTGGGGTGAGGAGTTAAATGGGAATTTTTTTTTTGGGAGCAGTCTTCGTTTAGAATCTCAATTGACATTGGGAGGCATGGTAAAAGTGGGAAAGGAGATGTTGTAATGAATCAAGAAAAAATCTTAGGAAGTGTGTGAAAATAATGGAATAGTAGGTAAAAGTCGTGGTGGAAGAGGATATATATCTAGAGAAAACAATGAAATATCAAGGGAAGTAATCTAATAAGTAGATTGTGTAACATACCTAAAGTATATTACATTTATTACCATAATTTAACAGACAAATATCATGTCATAATAGTCATTAGGAAAATATCATATAATAGTTATAGGAAAATTATTAAGTAATATAGTCATTACTATGTAATAATGATATATCATGACCTTTTCTAATGACATGAATTTTTACCCATACATGTATTTACATGCATGCTCATTGTATCTCACAGATGTCAATGAATAATAAATAATAATTATTTATCCCTTGTTGAATATATGGATTCATCCTTGTTATTATGGATGCTCAGGTGAAGTGGCCAAAAGGTTTTCTCCAAGTTGTCTTTTCTCTAGCTTGTAGTCAAGTACATTTTTTTTGGTTGGTCCAATGATCTAAGATCAATTTTATTTTTCCAATGACATTTAAAAAAGAAGAAGAAGAAGAAAGAAGAAGAAATGATATGGATTTATGAGCATAATGAAATGAAAACAAAGATTTATAATATTAACACAGAGACACAGTGAACAATAACAAAGATAAATTAAAACTTGACTTCTATTAAATAAGAAATATGTTTAAAACTGTAAAATGCAAACTAAAAACAAGCTTTGTAGAATGGTGTCAACTTATCTCTGAGAAGAGATGTGATGGTTGCGCTTATTTGAAATAATATGAGTACCATGAGGATCTGAATGAATTTTTAAAATAAACATGAATTAAAAAACCCTAGACATACAAATACCTAACCCTAGGAGATAAAGAGCCAAAATTTATGTGGGCCCCGTCAGGGTAAGTTAGTCCATCAACTTCCTAGGGTCATAACATTTGCATAGGATCTCCATTTAGGGAACATGATAACTCGTTGGAAAGGTATTGATGAGGAGCTTCATTTAGAGGGATAAATCAAAGCCTTCAACTATCATTGAGATTCCCAATCACAAAAAGAAACATTTAGGGGGATAAATCAAAGCATTCAACTATCATTGCGATTCCCAATCACAAAAAGAATCATTTAGGCCCTCAAAATGTCCCCAGAAGTTTAAGAACAGAAAAAATACTAAAAATAGTAAGTTGTCAAAAAACTATTTTTAGCCAGTTGGAAAAGGTGGGTGGCCACCAAGATCCTCCTAAATCAATCCTCCCCCCTCAAGAAGAAATGGTATCCATTGTGTTGAGTACCCCCATCAGATGAGGAAATTTCTGTTGAATTTGGCCCCAGATGAGCCACTTTCCTTGGTGTAGGAGTTCCCTTGCTTTGAAAACCTAATAAAGTTGGATCCTATACTGGCAAGTTCCCTTGACCGGTGTGTCCACGATCTGATGTTAAGAACCAAATATCAAAATAGCATAAAAAAACCTCAGAATAAGTACTCAACGTCTTGAAAAAGAGAGAATTTCAGATAATAAGCCTCGTCAAGGGGGAAACCTCCTTATACACCACATAAATTTCCAAATACAAGATGATGCCAAATGAAATGGTCTCATTTGTATATATAGGAGACTAGGAGGTATAGTTACAACTAATGGACCCAAGCCGACATAAATAAAATAACATTACTAATGTAATATTCCCCAATTAAGGGAAAATGTGCCACTATTTAGGGCTTAACATGCCCCTCCCCTTCAGACAAGTGTTGTCTTCAATGCTTGAGTAATTCTGGATTCTTCTGTATAAAAGAATCATCTTCCCAAGTGGAATATTCAGCAGCTAGTTTCCTCCACTTAATGAGATACTCTGAAATGGATCTATTCCTTAGCTGGAAAATTCTTGAGTCAGTGATAACTTCAGGCTCCAATATGATTTTTCCTTCCTTGTCAAGTTTTGGAAATATAATTTGAATTGGGATCTTGTCACCTATAACCTTCTTTAAGCATGAAGCATGGAAAACTTGGTGTACTCACAAATATGCCAGCAACTCCAATTTGTATGCCATAGTACCAATCTTTTACAACACCTTATAAGGGCCATACTACTTTGGTGAAAATTTATTATCCTTCTTAGCTTGATTGAGGGACATTTGTTTGTATGGTTGTAGTACTAAAAATATGCAATCCCCTACTTCAAAACTTCTTTCACTATGATGTTGATCTGCTTCTTGTTTCATGCGATTTTTTGCCATGGTCAGGTTGTCCTTTAAGAGTTGGAGAACTTGTTGTTGATGCTCGATGTGATTTTCCACTGCTTGAACCTTAGATTTTTGTTTTAGAGAAGAAGTGATGGAAGGTGGGTGATATCCATAGAGTGCCATAAATGGTTTCATTTTTTTTGTAGTATGAAAGGAATTTGTATACCACCATTCTACCAAGGTTAATCATTTGAACCATTGTGTTTGTTTATCAGAGACAAATAAACGAAGGTATCCTTCTAGACATTTGTTCACTATATTGGTATGCCCATCAGATTGAGGATGATAAGATGAGCTATGAGCCAATTGAGTACCCAAACAAGAAAATAATTCTGTCCAAAAATGTTCAGTGAAGATGGGATCTCTATCACTTATAATAATCTTTGGGCTTCCATGTAGATTTTGAATTGTCTCCATGAATGCAGTTGAAACTGTACTTGCTTTGAAAGGATGAGAGAGTGAAAAAAAGTGTGTGTAATTGGTTAGTCTATCAATAATCACCATGATGACACTCTTTCCTTCAGACTTCGGTATCCCTGTGATGAAATCCATGGAAACCTCCTCCCAGTTTTGACTTGGGATGGCTAATGGTTGTAAAAGACACGGGGTATTAATTGTTTCCACCTTATTTTGTTGGAAAACCAAACATTCTGCCACAAACCTTTGAACATCAGTTTTAAGGCCATCCAAAAAGCATTCCTTCTTGAGCCTATGGTAGGTTTTCAAAAATCCTGAGTGCCCTCATATCAGAGAGGTGTGCAATTCCAAGAGTACATTTTGTTTGAGTTCATAGTTCTTACATAAATATAAGCGATCTTTCTACCATAGTGAATCATTTTTCCATGTAAATGTATATGATGCATTGGAATCCTACTGCAACCTTTGAATGAGAGTCCACACATTTTCGTCATTCTTCAATTCATACCTCACTTCTATTATCCAATTGGGTTGGATGATCGAGATAGCACATAGAAAGGCCTCAACATCTTCATCCTTTCTTGAAAGTGCATCTGCCACAACATTTTTCTTCCCTTTTTTGTAGATGATCTCAAAATCATAACCCAACACCTTGGTCACCCATTTTTGTTGTTCTTCTAAAGATAGTATTTGTTTCAAGAAGTATTTAAGACTATCATGATCTGTTTTGACCTTGAAGTGCCTACCTATTAGGTAAGGTCACCATTTCTTCAATGCATGTAGTATTTCCATCATTCCCTTCTCATAAATGGGTTTGTGTAAATCCTTTAACTTTAGTGGTCGACCTTCAAAAGAAAAGGGCCTTTCTTCTTTCATTAGAACAACACCAATTTCATTTCCCGAGTCATGACATTCCACAATAAAGGTTTTTGTGAATTCTAGTGTGGTCAAGACATGAGATTTTCACATCGCCTCTTTAAATTGTTCAAAAGTTTGAGTTGATTTTGGAGTGCATGAAAACGAATCATTCTTAGTTAATGTCATTAAAGGTTCTTTTATTCTTTTATATTTCTAAACAAACTTGCGGTAGTAACCTTCCAAACCCAAAAATCTTCTAAGATTCTTCAATGTTGTGGGAATCGACCAATCCATCATGGCCTTAATATTGTTAGGGTCTACCTTGACACCTGCGTGAGATACAATATGACCCAAATACTCTACCTCCTTCACCCCAAAGAAACATTTTGATGTTTTGGCATATAGTTATTTCTCCTTTAGTAGTTGTAGAACCTTGTCAAGATGTCAAACATGATCCTCCCAAGACTTTCTATAGATTAGTATATCATCAAAAAATACTAACACAAATTTTCTAAGGCGGGAATTTAAAATGGAATTCATCAACCCTTGGAATGTGGAAGGTGCGTTCGTAAGGCCAAAAAGCATGACCAAAAATTCATAATGGCCTTCATGAGTTCAAAATGTTTTTTTGGGGATATTTGCTTCCTTCATTATAAAATGATGATGCCTTGAATCGAGATCCAACTTTGTGAAATAGATTGATCAATGTAGTTCATCTAACAATTAATCAATGATGGGAATGGAAAATGTATAATTAATAGTGATCTTGTTGAGATCTCTATAATATGGACACATACGCCATGAGCCTTGTTTCTGACTACCATTACCACCGGTGTAGAGTAAGAACTTTGTCTAGGTCTAATAATGCCAACCTCTAACATTTCTTCAACCATATGCTCAATTTCACTCTTCTAGGAATAAGGGTATCTGTAAGGCCTAATGTTAGGAGGAACACTCCTAGGAATTAGGTGAATAGCATGATCATGATTTTGAGTGGGTGCAATACCTTTGAGAATATCTTCAAATACTTTGGAATGGTTATCAATGATCCCTTGGAGGTCTAGGGGAATAGATGGCTTAGATGTTTGAACATCCAGTGAACATAGTTGTACAATTACACCCTGATGCTCCTTTTTCAATAATTTTGTCACACCATTAGAGCATATCATCCTAATAGGTTTCCCTATGATACCCCTTAACTCAATTTCCTTTCCTTTTAATGAAAATTTCATGAAAAGTTCTTGAAAATTAAAATCCATTGTTCCTAATGATTGTAACCATTGGACTCCTAGTACGATATCAACACCACCCATGTGTATAGAAATGATTGGAATATTCATTACATATTACCCCATAACAAGATTGATCTTATGGTATTTTCTTGAACAATTGATAGTTACTCTGTTTGCAATCATTAATTAAAACTCTGGCACTAGATATATGAAGCAATTGAGAGCTTTGGCTAATTTATAGTGAATGAAATTGTGAGTACTACCAGAATCAATTAGGACTATTTCCTTTTTCTTTTTGATATATCCTTAAATCTTGAGGGTTTGAGGAGTGTTAATTCCGGCCAATGCATTACATGATAGCGTGGGAGTCAACTCTTCAAAAGAAATATCTTCTATGTTTTCATCTTGATATGGTTCTTGTTCTTGTTCTTCTCCCTTTTCACAATATATGTGGAATAATTTATTCTCACCACACTTATGTCCCTTACTATACTTGTTGTCACAATTAAAGCATAAACCTTTTTATTTTCTTTCCTCCAATTGTTGAGGTGTCAACATTGTAGGTTAAGGTGTTTTAGAATAAGGAACATTATTCTCTCAATACATGTTAGGAGTGGTCTTTCTAGTATCCATAGCCATATTTTTGCTTTCAACATTTTTCGCCACCCTGAACGCATTCTCCAATGATTTGGGTTCCCAAAGGAGAAACTCATATTGAATGTTATCCTTTAAAGTTCCTATGAATACATCAATCAGGTGCTCATCTGGAATATCTGCTATTTTTATATTCAATCTTTGGAAGTTCTCAATGTGCTCCACAAATGAACCCTTTTTCTTGAGATTCATCAATTGGCTAAAGAAGGTATTTCTCCTTGTATCCTCATAGTGTACTATCATTTGTTTCATGAAAATTGTACAAGTGACAAGTGATTTGCGAGAACAAAGAGATCTATACCACACAAATTGACTGGGTTCTAAATATAAAGAAGCAATTTGTACCTTTTTTGTATGTGGTACATCATGTAGATCAAATAATTTCTCCATCTGAAGTATCCATGTGATTATATCCTTGCCATCAAACTTCCTCATATCGATATTAGGAAATTGGTTGGTCTTCAACCCAAAGTTGGAGTTTCTCTAGTCTTGATTCATCTTCCTTGTGTCCTCATCATGAATTTCATGGGATACATTTTCACTTTTAGATGGCCTCTCTATTAGGATTTTTTTAAATCCTTCCATGATCTCCCTTTTTAAACCATCCATCTTAGTTTCCATTATTTCATCCAACTTAAATTCAGTTGAATCCATCATCCCTTGTAGTTCATCTTTTATTATTGTCTTCTTTTGTAAATCATTTATGTCTCTGCACATTTTCTCACCTTCATAAAGAGTCCAAGTAGGATTTCCTAGAGACTTATTTGGTGTATAATTTCCCTTTTTTGGTGGCATGTTGGCCAAGTATCACTTTTAAACCTTGATTTCGAGGTGGTTCTTCTAGACGATATTTCATCTGTTGTATCTCCAAAATTTTGGCCCTTATGGGTCTAAAAATTCGTTTTGTATTTCTCTAATACGTCTTCTCTGCAATGCCATAAGTATGATCAAAATTGGATGTGCCAAGTCGAAAATATGGTAACTTCCCCACACCTTGCTTATTGTTTTCCCTTCCAGGAGAGCATACTTGTAAAGTGTGCGAAGAGCACAATATCTGATATTTGATTATGAAACTTGCACCAGAAGTACTACAACATTTCTGCTGTCCAATTAAACTAGTCTCACTTAATTTGGATACTCACTGAAGAAGATATAATTGTTTTACTTGGAACACATGTTTGAGACTAGTTAATATGACTAGTCAGATACCCTATATTACACAGGGTGTATATACAAAATTAGGATGACCCAAAAGATGAAATTTTTATCCAGATACCTTAATAATTTATATGAATAGCCTTTGAGTTTCAGGGTCTGAAATGTCACATAAAAATTTTTATGGAGAAAATTCTGTGATGACTAAATTTAGGATGATTCCAAAACCCTATATTACACAGGATATAATTATTAGATTATAAGGCCTCGAGAGATGAAATTTCAACCCCACGTACCTTGATCCATCTACTAAATATCCTCCAATGGGTTACTTATGAAACACCATAGAAACAAATTTATAGAGAAAATTCCAAGGTGTCTCATATGCAACAACGAAACCCCAATACCTTGAGCTCTGATTCCAAATGTTAAGAATCAAATATCAAAATAACATTAAAAAAACATCAGAATAAGTACTCAACGCCTTGAAAAAGAGATAATTTCAGATAATAAGACTCTTCAAGGGGGAAACCTCTTTATACACCACATAAATTTCAAAATACAAGATAAGTCCAAATGAAAAGGTATCCTTGGTATATATAGGAGACTAGGAGGTACAATTACAACTAATGGATCCAATATGACATAAATAAAATAACATTACTAATGTAATATGCCCTAATTAAGGGGCAATGTGCCACTATTTAGGGCTTAACATCTAATCAATGGATTCTTGTTCCATGCAGTTAGGGTTGAGCTTTGTTGTTGTCAACTATTTTGTTATCTCTGAGGTGTCCAACAATGGTGGAAAATAAGGATGAAGGAGGTCCACATTTAAAACTGGGTGCAAACCAAGAAAGCGGGAAAGGTCGAGCTCAAAAGTATTGTCACCCACAACCTTGGTTATGGTGTAAGGTCCATAACAAAGTGTAAGAAGATTTTGATGAATCCTTGTAAGGTGTTCTTTCTCCAAGTGAAACCAAAATTTGTCTCCCACTTGAAACATGTGTGGCACCCAATGTTGATCATTGTATTGCTTGTACTTGGCATTGGACTTTTATAAAATATCCTAAACATGTTGGTGGATGTGCTAGATACGCTCAATGAACCAGGTGGTTTTTTCATATCCAATTGGAGCATGCAACGAGTCTACCTGGGTGGACGGAAGAGGCAGTGAAACATCCATGGGACCCAATGGTTGAAATCCCAACCCTACCTGGAAGGGGCTATGGACGATTGAGCTATGTATGGCTATATTGTAGCTATTCTTAACATAGGGAATACTCTCATCCCAAGTCCAAGGGTGCTTGTAATTGTACATGCGAAGGATGTACACGAATTATCATCTAGTTTAAAACCTCGGTTTGGTCAACCCTCTGGGGGTGGAAGGTAATGGACTTGGTGAGCCTGGTGTCCATTAGTTACCAGAGGCTCGATCAGAATGTGTTGAGGAATTGATTGTCTCGATATGAGATAATGGTTTGTGGGATACCAAAGTGTACCCACACTCGTTTAAAGAAGAGCTTGGAATTGGCCTCTACTGTGATGTTGTTCTTACATGGGCCTAGAATCGCCATATTGGAAAAGTGACCAACAACCACAAAAAAACAGTCATTTCTCCACTTGGTGGACAAAAGGCCTAACATGTAGTCCATTGAGATGGATTCCCAGGTCCTGTCAGGAGTAAGAAGAGGAATGTACATGCCTTGTTTCTTAGTGGCCAGTTTGGCGATAGCACATGAAGTGCAGGACTAGATATACTTGTTGACATCCTATTGAATTTTTGGCCAGTAGAAATGTCGTTGGAACACTACCACTGTATTTTCAATGCTGAAGTGTATTGCCACATGACTGCGGTGGGATTCCAAAATCAACTTCACTCACTTTCTTGATGGAATGAAGAGATGTCCCATATCGTACAACATGTCGTCTTGAATATGGAAATTAGTGAAAACTATGTTTTCAACCAATGTTTGGTAGGTGTTGGAGAAGTCAAGATCTATCTCATAGAGGTGGGGCCATACGAAGGTCTCATGGTTGCAAGAATTGAGCACTGTGGTGAGTTCTCTGATGGGAGGTCGGCTGAGGAAATCAATGAATCTGTTGGTACTTCATGTTTTATACTTGATGTTGAGGTGGAACTGATGCAAATATGTGGACCACTTCTGATGGCGGTCATTCTGCAATTTTCCTTATGTTTGCATGAAATGTAGTGAATTATGATCAGTGTGGATGACTGTCTCCTTCCCGAGAATGTAATGCCTCCACTAGTGGTAGGTTTGCACATTGGAATACATTTCTTTTTCATAAGTAGGGTACTTATGGATGGCATATGATAGTGTCTCACTATGATAGGCCAAAGGGTGGACATGTTGAGTGATGAATGTGCCCATAGCATAGTCTAAAGCATCTGTTTCGATCTCAAAGGGTTGTTGCATGTCAAGTAATGAAAGCACTACGATGGAACACAAGCATTTCTTCAGATCATCGAACGATTTTTGTTGGGATAGGCCCCAAAATTATTTTTCCTTACCACCACCTCTGGTTATTTGGCTAAGGAACCATGCAATATGAGATAATCCCAACAAGAACCTATGATAGAAATTGGCAAGGCCTAAGAAGCTCCAAAACTCATTGAGCATGGTTGGTTGGCTAGTCACGAATGACTTGGATCTTGGCTAGATCAACATGCACACCATGCACATCAACGATGCATCCTAGGTACTAGACCATGTCCATGTCTAAGGAGCATTTTTCCAAGTTGGCATATAGATTTTGTTGTCTTAGAGTGTGTAAAACCTATTGAATATGATGCAAGTGTTTTGCCCAAGTCTTGTTGTAGACGAGGATGTCATCCAGATACACCACCACAAAATAATTAGTGAAATGTCACAGGATATCATCCATCATCCTCATGAAAGTTGTTGGGTCATTTGTTAAACCAAAGAGCATGACCAACCATTCAAAAATACCTTATTTTGACTTGAAGACAGTTTTCCATAGATTTTTCTGTTCTATTGGGACCTGATGGTATCCATACTTCATATCAATCTTACTGAATTATTTGGCCCCATTGAGTTGATCAAGGAGATCGTCTATTCAAGGAATCGAGTACCGGTTTCTAATTGTGATTTTATTTAGGGCCCGATAATCAATGCAAAGTCACCAAGTCCCGTCTTTCTTCTCTACCATCATGATTGGGCTTCCACAAGGTGATGAGCTGGGTCGGATGTTCCCCTTATGGATTAGTTCTTAGATCTGACACTTGATTTCCTCATTTTCTAGTAGAGAGTGGTGATAGACTGTCCCATTGGGTAGAGGTGCATCGGGGGTCAAATTGATGGGATGCTTGACCTAATAGTGTAGAGGTACCCCAATAGGTGTTGAGAAGATGTATTTGTATTCTTCCATGACCTTATCCACTTGTTTCCACTGCGTGGATAGGTCGACTACAAAGGCCATGGATGTGGTTGCAACCTTTCACTCACTCTGAGAGATAATCATAAAGAAGACAAACTTCTTGGTCTGAGAAATGACCTTCCTCCATTCCTTGACAAAGATCAAGGAAATATAACTAGGTGGGACTACTTCGAGAATCCTATACAATTTCCTATTCAAAGTAATAATAACACTATGATTCTTAGACTCATATACAACATGACATTTCCATAAATAAGGTTGACCCAAAAGATCATCACAAACTTCAAGGGGAGAAACATCACACAATACATCATCTTTGAATGGCTTGATGTCGTACAACATGCGACACTATTGATTTTCATGAAGATCACTTCCTTGTCAGAGCCATCCAATGGTGTAGGGTTGTGGGTGTGGCGTTTTTAGCATGGCTAGTTGCTTGATGAACTCTTCTTAGATGAAGTTCTTCTGGCTACTACTATTAACGATGAAGTGCAACGAAGTGCCTTTTTCCCACATCTCTGAATGAAAGAGGTGCTCGCCTTCCTCTATATCATCAGGTTCACTGGGATGGATCTTGGTGGTAGAAACGATGGCACTAGGTTTCGCGTCAATGATATATCTCCCCTTTTTTGGTTTTGACTCAGAGTCAGAACCCACATTTGATTCAAAGGATTTTACCCGAGCCACCAATGATTTCTTCGAATGACAATCAACAATGTTATGCCAAGGGCTCTTATGGAATTCACACCACTTCCCAATATCTTTCTTAGTCTTCTCATTGTCCTTTTTTTCTTGTGGCTCGAACTGGTTGTCCCGAGGTTTCCCATATTTGCTTTGTCCTTTGTTTAGTAGTTTGGGGCTTCCCTTTCCCTACTTCTACTGTGAGGGGTTCTCAGACCCAAACTGTCACACCTTTTGTTTCAGATTTTTCTTGATTTTGACGACATATCGATAGGCCGCACCCAAGGATAAGATGTCCAAAAACGCCATTTATGTCTGTATGTATCTATAAAAATTTATGTGGTACTTGAGCACTAGACGTCTCTCAGAGTATTTGATACCCATATTGGTGCGCAAGATATGTAATACATTAGTGAACTCTAGCATTGTTTAGTCTCTTTCTTGCTGTAGTGTGGTCCATCTTGTATATAAGTCGTCATAACTTCCAACAGGGCAGTATTTTTTCTTAATGGAATATATGGAGGAACCCCAAGTGGGTGAAACTACAAATAATGTGGATTCCTCTATTTCCTTTTGCTCACAGAAAGTCTCCCACCAATATTTGACATGGGGGACAACCTTGAGGAGTGCAAATGTAACATTTTCTCTATCAGAAAAGTTGTGGACAGAAAAATACCCTTCTAGAAGGTTTAACCATTTCTCTAAGACATATACATATGTTTGACCTTCAAATATAGCAATATCAAATTTGATCTATACTTTGAAGGGGGTGGCACCTCCGCTTGAGGTGGATGCATCAGTTGTCAGCAAGCGTCGAAGGATTTGTGCAAAGCTTTCCATCATATCGTTCCTCTTTCTCTCAAGGGATTCCTCAATAAACATTTTGAAAGGATCTCTTGTCCCATAGTATTTATTTTCTTCCTCCATGGTGGTTTCTTGGGTGTGCTAGAGAAGTTGTCCTTAAGAGAAACAAGCTTGAGACCCAACTCTCTACGCCCTAATCGCGTCGAGGAGATGTATTAAATAAACAACAAGAGAAGACCACTCTAATACCACTGATCCGTATTTATGAACATAATGAAATGAAACCACATATTTATAATATTAACACAGAGATACAGTAAAAATTGACTTCTATTAAATAAGAAATATGCTGAAAACTGTAAAATGCAGACTGAAAAACAAGCTTGCTAGAATGGTGGCAACTTATCTCTGAGAAGAGATGTGACGAATACACTCATTCACAAGAATATGAATACCATGAGGATTTGAAGGAATTTTTACAATAAAAATGAATGCAAAAACCCTAGACATTCAAAAACCTAACCCTAGGAGATGAAGCGCCAAAAGTCATGTGGGCCTCATTGGGGTAAGTTAGTACATCAGCTTCCTAGGGTCGTAACTTTTTCATATGATCTTTGTTTAGGGATAAAGATAGGTCGTTGGAAAGGTATTAATGAGGAGATTCATTTAGAGGGCTCAACCAAGTACTTTGGTAATCATTAAGGTGCCCGATCATGAAAAAAACATCGTTTAGGCCCTCAAAATGGCCCAGGAAGTTCACGAACTGAAAATTGCTAAAAATAGTAAGTTGTCAAAAAATTGTCTTGAGCCAGTTGGAAAAGGTGGGTGGCCACCGAGGTCATCCTGGATCAAGAAAAATAGAAAAAATTCTACAAATAATTTCCAGGTTCATGGCCCAAACTCTTTGGCAAAGATTTTAAAAAAGAAAAATGTTTCCAATTATTTTTTTTGAAGGTCAAACAAAGATTTCATACTTGGAAATAAGTAAAATTAATTTATATGGTAAGAAAACATAATTAAAAATGAAGGTTTACAAGTATCTTTAAAAGTGTACACAAATAAGTATCAAGTCAAACAAAGATTCCATAGTTGGCATAAGTAAAGTTAATTGCCATGTACATGGTAAGAAACATAATAAAAAGGGAAATTTCCCAAGTGATTTAAAGAACACATGAAAAAGTATCAAGTCAATCATAAGTTGGCAACGTAAAGCAAGGCTATACAACATATCGATATTGTGAAAAAAAAAAGATTGAATCTTTACATGTAGGAATTTTTGCATGAGGATAAGACAATTTGGAGACATTGTGAGAAGTTACTAGGTTAATACAAGTATATAAGAAGTCACGTCAAAGTGAAAAATATGAAAATATTGGAAAAAGGTGAAATATTAAAGTTTATAAGAGATTTCTTGATAAAGAAAATAAAGGGTGAGAATATTTATGTTCTTAAGATATATTCTTAAGAAGGTCAAATATTATTTTCTAAAATAGATTTCAAGGTTCAATTAAAGGGATATAAAATTAATCCCTTAGTTCAATCAAGAGAAAAGAGGAAAGTGTAAGTGAAGAAAGAACCCTAGTGTGGAGACTAGAATATAATGTTAATTATTATTTTAAATCCAAGTAAATTTTGGTGAAAAATAATATATAAAGAATTATAAAGTGTGCCAAGTTAAATATATTTCAAAATTGAAGGAACTAGTTAAGACCTATAAAGAGGTATCAATTTGAAGTTGCGTGGAATGATTTTTTAAAAATGGCTTTTAATAAAGAGAATGAAGATAGGTTTTCTAACATAAGAAGTTCAAATGTGGCCCTTGGATTATTAAAAATCAAAGGGACTATTCAAAGAAAGGATATTATCATTGATATTTGTCTATACAAATAAAAAAATTATATTGATGTCAACTTAGTGAATCAATTGTTGATTCCATATTCAAGTGTACTCATAAAAGAAGACATTTATGGAAATGGGAAATTTGAAAATTTGAGACTCACAACTATCAATTGATGATCATAAATTTGTATCCCAATTCAATGTTGCAAATTTGATTGGTTTTCATATTTTTTGACCTAATTCTAGGTTCTAATTGGATGGAAACATTAGGGAAAATCATTCTAAATATAAAAATAAATTACCGTAAATGTGTTGAACTCTCACATAATATATCCAGCAGGGAATTGACATACAAATTTGTAGAGAAAATATAAGAGAAGAGAAGCACGAGAGAAAGAATGGAAGAATTCTCATTAACCAAATGAATGAATGATAATTTACACATAATATACTCTATATAACTCAACCAATGCACACTAGAGGAGAATCCAATGTTCCATAGTGATGGTATAAAGTGATATGGACACACACCAGGAATTACGGGAGTAAACTGCCACCTATTCTAGTCTCTAGGGAAGTTACGGGAGTGAATTTCCACCTAGCTTAGTTAACTAGTCTATCAGTATTCAGTTAACTAACTGAAACAAAGTGAAGTGAGGAGGAGATCAGGGAATCATGGGTAATGTGCTATTCTGGTGATGATACCAAGGACAATGCACATTAGATGGTGATGATCTCATTGATGCATGGTGATAATACCAATGTGGCATCTAGACTCTGCACAACTGATCAAACTAAAGTGTGAACTGAAGAGAATATTCTTCCTAAAATATAGGAGACTGAATAATGACTAATAAACATAGGAAAAAACTTAGGAAAAAAAATTCCTAGGTGTGTGTGAAGTAACTCCGACACCCCCCCTGAACATCACTATGGTGAAAACAAAGAATGTGTCTCAGAAACGAGGCCATGTTAGGTACCCAAATAAAAAAGATACACTGAAATAAAACAAGTAAAGAGGGAAAACCTCATGGGAACCCCCCNAAAAGTACAATGTATGTAAAAATAATAAATGACAGTTGCTAGGAAACTGTGTCCTTCACTCCAAGACGATTTCACAAAGAATGGAACTTCTCCTCAGTGAAGGTGTTGGTGAAGAGGTTTGTAGTCTGTTAGTATAAAGGAAAGAAATGCAGGTTGATGATCCCCTCGTGTACTAAGTCCCAGATGTAGTTCATGTGCATCTCGATGTGCTTCATTTGTTGCCTCTGAACTGGATCTCTGCAAAACTTTAGAGTGTTATGGTTGTCACACCAGATGATGATTGAACGATGAAATTGAATGCCCAACTCAGTGAGAAAATGATGTAGCCACATAGCCTTAATGGTTATGTTAACTATCCCTCTGTACTCTTCCTCGGCTGAAGATAGAGCAATAGTAGCTTGCTTCTTGCTCGACCAATAGATAGGCCCAGAACCAATACTGAGTGAGTAACCATATGTGGACTTGTGATCAATGCTATCACCAACCCAGTCAAAATCAGTGAACCCAATGAGGTTCAATGTATATTATGTTGATGGGTGAATCCAAAAGGTGATGGTTCCCTATACGTATTGAAGGATACACTTTGCAACCTTTCAATGTTGTTGATGCAACTCTTGCATGAACCTAGAGACTGTGCCAACTACATAGGAGAGGTCTGGTCTAGACTATGTGAGATAAACAAATCTCCCCACTACTTGTCTGTACAGTGTGTTTTCAACCAGTGGAGTTTCCCCACCATCCTCAAGTCCGAATCTTGATAGGAAAGGAGTCAGGGCAGACTTGGAGTCCGTCATGTGAAATATCTCAAGGAGATATTGTGCATACTTGTCCTAAGACATATTAATGCCTAATGCATCCTGAATAATCTCGAGTCCAAGGAAGAAATGTAGTAGACCGATGTCCGTCATCAAGAACCTATCATGAAAAATCCTCTTGACTGCAGCAATCGCTGAAGTCAAGCAACTGATGATAAAAAAATCATCAACATATATAACTAGGATTAGAAGTGAATTAGTCATCCTAAGCATGTAAACATTTGGGTATGATTTAAAATGTATGAAGTTATGTGACATAAGGTAGGATTCCATATTGGCATACCATTCCCTTAGATCCTTCTTGAGCACATAAATATATTTGTTCAGTCGACAAATCAAAGAAGAATCCTGCATAAATCCCTGGGGCTGCTCCATATAGATCTCCTCAGAGAGATCGTTGTGAAGAAATGCATTCTTCACGTCCATCTGATGGAATTCCCATCCCTTGGTTGCCACAATGGAAAGTGCCAAACATATGGAATCCATCTTCACTACTGGAGCAAAGGTCTCATCATAGTCAATTCCATGCACCTATTGAAAGCCTTTGGAAACTAGCCTGGATTTGTATCTACTAATCTGTCCATCCATTGTGCTCTCGGTCATGTAGACCCATTTTCACCTAAAAAAATTTCCTTCCTAAAAACATTTCCATCCATTGCGCTCTTGCTCCTGTAGACCCACTAAGAAGCATAGGGGAAAATATTGGGAAGACCCTATAAATAGATCATTCATATAAAACTAGTGTGCATATATTAGTGGTAAAAATATTGGTAGAGGTGGAATTCAAAGAGGGGCTTTTAGATTTCATTTGAAACGAAAACATTTTCCCTTGATATTGAATCCCTGCCTCATGACAAAGATTTTGGATCTCATGGTTGCTAGCAGGAAAAAACCCCCTATGACTACACCAGGATTTACAATGTAGGCATATCAATAACCGTGTAAAATTATCCTACTTCTCTAACCACCTCAAACATGCCCAGAACTAAATACAAGAAAAACAAATTGAGAAGGATCAGGTAATTGTACCTTTTACTCTGCATCCAGTGTCGATCCTATTGCACTTGTATGCTTTGTTGACTGCAAGCCTCCTCCCAAGGATGGCTTGCATTCAAATATAGATAAACAAGAAAATACAAACATGCATTTCGTATATAAAATTAGGGTTAGATGTTAGAATAAAAACATAAAACAAATGATAACATTCCATACACCATAATTGGGACAGGAAAAGTACTTCTTTTATTGATAATACAATGATTACTTACAACCAGTGTTGTCTACTGTTCCATGAACCTAGTCCGGGCTCCTCTTCACCATGTTCCAAGTGCACCTCCACGTATATTTTTCCTCTCAACCTTATTCTTTGGAAATGAAATGGTTTCTTATGGAGGAAAAAGGGAAAAATGGGGAATTCTGAGGAAATTCTCACGACAAGGCTACAAATGCTTGGGGCAAGGAGGGGATGTGAAATGGGCAGAGTTTCACTGTTCTTATGTCTAGATGTGGAATGAGACCCCAACACCTCCTTTAATATGACAAAAGTATAGTTATTTGGTTGGGTGACGGGATATAGGTAGTGGATTAGTTGGGAAACTACCCAATAGCCTATAATCTCAACGAATTCCTTGCAAATTTTTAATTTTTGCAACTTTTGCAAGTATACGTGGGTTGTAGTGGTGCATCTAGTGTACGTACATGGGCTGTAGTGGTGCAACAAGTGTGTGTACGTGGGAAATATTGGTGCAGGGCACCCACACCTTCAAAAAATGATTTTTTAAGAAGAGCAACTCAATGATGGCTTGGAAAAATTTGTAGGTAAGAGGGTGAAATGGAAGGTATGCATATGTAGAGGAATTTAGGGTTATAAAAGATGCCCCCTAATGTGTGAGGTCAGAAGAGAATTTGATGGCCAAAATACATTACAAAATATTCACCAATGTACGAAGCGAGTGAGCCCGGGACCAGAGCTCAGGAGGTACCATCTACAAAAATAACAATTGTCTCTCTGAGGTGGGAATACCCATGCTCGGGATGAAATAAATCATGGATTCTAATCAAATACACTATAGATCCATGTCATATAACTATATAAAGCGTAGTCGCAAGAAATACACAATGGATCTACATCTCAAAATCAAAGATATACAAGTATAGTATCCATCTTCAAGAAGCCATTAATGCCTAATGGAGGTACATGAGGTCTTCATCACTTGAGAAACAAATTCAAAACATTCAAACTCAGGTAGGAGTGCAATATGAGTGTACGAATTCACTACCAAGAGGTCTTCAATGGCTCATCGGGAAAAGACAAGAGGATCTCGATGATCAGGAAGAGAACTTCGTCGATTTTGAACAAGGACTTGATTGGAATTTTGGGATGGTCGGGCATGAGGTCAAGAGACAAACTGCAGAAAGGATGACTTAGGCTGGGTAAAAATTCCCTTGGACAATAGCATGAAAGATGATCAGACTCATGCAACATGACATTGACATAAGTTCACGATGTAGGAGCCAACACAAACTCTCCATGTGTTTGGAAGAGTAACCAAATGGAGGAGGACATAGCTCTATGTAGCGAGAATAGATTCCTAAGGTCATATTAGATCCCAAAGCTTGACAATCAGATGAAATGATGTGATTTATCCAAGGGAGACTCATTGTGCTGCCAAAAAAATATATATATTTCCTGTCCGCTCTTTTTGTGTTTTTTGATTTGTTTTTGTCTTTTTCAATTTTTTAAAGAGATTGAAAAAGAATAAAAGAATGCTATGTTACAATGAAGGAACAAGTGTCACAATAATACTAGTTCTAGGTGCAAGGAACACACTAATGCTCAGAGAAAGGAGACATGTGCAGGAAAAGGACACTCGAGGAAAATTCCTCCATGGGTCAAGGTGTCAGGTCGCATAGGCAAAGTTATACAAGGCTTGCGTGTAAGGCATGCTTCAAAGGTTCAGTTGAGAGAAACATGGAGACGACATTAGGCCAAAGACGCAGATATGCAAATGTGATTAGCAAGACACGATGAAACCCCCTTCAATGTAATTTTTAACGAGCCTGGAGAAGGTAATCTCTATAGTTTTTCATCTTTAGAGAGTTTGAAAAACATAAAGAAGACTCCATTGGGGTACCTTTTTCGGAAGTAGTCTATTCGGGTCGAAAAAGAGGTAAAATAGCACCAAAAAGATTCCTATTCAAAACCATTTTAATAAGTGTGACAAGGACACGATCACTCAACAATCTTTTCAATTTTAAGGAGACTGAAAAGAGCTTAACTATGGACTCACAACCTTTTTCTGGATTTAGTCCCCTTATCTCGAAAAAGTATAAAATTTGTTGAGGAGAACTCTCCTGGCGAGATGAATCTCTCGAGGTGTACCTTTTTCCTCCATAATCCATAGGCCAGAGAAAGGGGTAAACTCATGCCAGTAGATGTTTTTGTGGACCAATTTAACGAGTGTGAAGGAACAAGGTCACTCGGTGATCTTTTCAATTTTAGGGAGTCTGAAAAGAGCTTAACTATGGACTCCATGGGGGTTCCTTTTTCGTAAGTAATCTCCAAGGCCCAAAAAAGGTGATAAACCAAAACCAAGGAGAATGTTCCTTTTCGTAAATTTAGTCCCTCAAGCCCAAAAAAGGATTAAACTTATACTTGAGAATACTCTTCTAGCGAACTGAAGTTCCTAGAGTATACCTTTGTTCGTAAAATTGACCATCTGGACCAAAAAAGGGGTAAACTACCATCGAACAAACATGCCTTCAAGTTTTAGTTTGGAGAGCATGAAGGGAAACAAGATCGCTCGATAATATTTTCATGTTTAGAGAGACTGAAAAGGGCTTAAAGAAGACTCCAAAAGGTTAATTTTCTCAGTTAATCCAAACAAGATAACTTGTACCAAGAGAGGGAAGAAAGGGCTCCCATGCCCCCATTGGATAAACCAATGGATCAATTGACGAGACCATGTATCGAGAAGGAAAAAATGAGTGAACAAGTTCCTTCTCAAGATTAATTGAACATCGAGGATAAAAAACCACATAATTAACCTGTGGCGGGGTAGAGTCTACACGAACACTAGGAACATATAAGGGGGCAGCTTGAACTAACGCTGAATCAGGATGGTGATTATCAGATTCCACTTGGTCAATAGTGAAAATGCTTCCATTATGAGGGAAATGCATCACCCGGAAGAGAATAGACACCACAATGTTCATAGCATATACATAATCACACTCGAGAAGCATATTGAAATCTAACGAGCCTTGCACCATTATAACATCGACAAGGACAATCTTCCCACCTAATGAGATAGGAAACTGAGGAAGAATCCCCATATATTCACTAGGATGTTTTCCAAAATCCAACATCTCATGTGAAGCAGACACAAGCTCGGGAGATACCAAGACTTTACAAATCGAGGAGGATAAAATACTTGCAGAGGCTCCTTCATCCACAATACATCGATAATTTTTTTTTGAATTAACTTCAACCCTTATTTGAAAAGGTGTAGAATAAGGAAGATGAGGCTCAAAAAGATCATTCCAATCAAAGGAAACCATACTAGGGCTTGGAGGGGGTGTGCTCAATTTGAGAAGAATGCCCCCTTGTTCTAAAAGTATTGAACTGGAAATGATAAAAACATAGTCGGTAGGAACAACAGTCCCCAAGAGAAGAGTGGGATCAATCAAATATTTCATAGGCATGAACACTTTGGTAGACGCAACACTCTCCAAGAGAAGAGTGGGATCAACCAAATACTGCATCAGCGTGACCAATTTCTCAACCACGGGTTGAATAGGCTATGAGAAAACATTTTATACAGGCACATCACCCCCCAAAAGTGGAGTGGGATCAACCGAAAATTGTATCGACCTGATCACTTTATCAACCACCGGTTGAATAGACCGTGAGAAAACCTCATAACACTCAGAATCAGAAAATCTTGGAGATAGGGACCATAATCTTCGTGCCTATGGAATGTTAGGGAACAAATGAGTAAGGTGATCTCCCTTGCAAAGATTACAAGAGAACTTAGGATTACATCCTATTCGTCTAGGTTTCTCAACAAAATCAATTCTCCCAGCATGACTGGTAGTGTATGGTTGCACATCTCCAACATGACTTGCAGAGGTTGGTGATTTCTTCGTCATATTCTTCCTCTTTCTATTTCATTTAGACTTTCGGTTACTAGTAACTGTACTTTCACTAGGGAAGGCAGAGGGAGGAGGAGTAGACTTTGCTAACAAAGGAACATCAACATGATTCCCATGAAATAAAGTGATTAACTGAGAAGTTTCATGAGCATTCGAGACAGTTGGAATGGTACCCAACCAAACCGATAGTCCCACATTCAACCCAGGAATTTACAAAGTGCCCATCAAAGGGAAACCAACTTTTTCGAAGAAAGGAAAAGAACAAGAATCCCCTTGCCAAGAGGTTCCTTGGTTGGTATCATAAGGAACTTTATCCATGAAGATCTTATGCACAGATTCTCCCCTTGCAGGATCATTAAAGTCCGTAAAAGTCTCACACACTGACTCTGGTGAACCAGTGGTATAAACACAACGCCTATAAAGAGTTGGCTCCATGTTTCTAAGCGGAAGACCGAAAAGTCCTCATGAGCGATAGAGTGGGTGGTCTAACACCTTAGGTCAGAGACCCAAAGAAATGATTGACTAACTCACTATGGAAAATTAGGGAGCATAGAGCACACACTAAAAGTTATAAGATAAATCAAGAAAACCACTATCTAATAGGAAGAATAGTTACGCCAGTCAACACTAAAGCAACTTACTAGTTCAAGTGCAACTCAAACATGGAAGTACTCTTCGGTTATACTCTGAAAATTGTGACCCGATGTCTGCCTTAGGTACCGTGGTATACCCCTGCAGTCACCCATGTAATTCCCTAGAAAATGGGCAACTAATTTTGCATCTCGCAAACTGTCACCAGGCGGGTATAGTCGACAGTTGGGTGGACCACAATGAGAAGGATAAAAAGTCTGAAACCTATCGAGGATATCAAAATCATGTCTTCCGAAGGACAACAGAGGATCTCGATCTTATTTGAGGTCCATGAAGATCCGTATGCAAATGCGAGCGATAGTATTCCATGACAGATCCTCAATATGCATTCCCCACTACATTTATTCTAGATTTGGAGGGGTTATATCCATTGCCTTTCCTCACTCGACCTCATGTTTATCCCCTGTGTTAGAGGGGGGTCCCATATAAATTTCATTTCACTGACCTTGAACACTCCCTAACTATGAATCCAATGTTTGTTTAACAACCTTGAAGAGTTTCCTCTCCAACCTAATTCAAGGCTCTAACCCTAAACTAGTTGATTGACCCTACAAACATAAAAGCCTAGTTAATTTTAGGTTTAGAGTTCATTTTAATGGATTGATTAACTCAAAAGGTGTGGTAGTGCAATTGATGTTGTTAAGACTCTTGTAAAAAAAAAAAAAAAAATGAAACTTACAAGAACACTGGCAAAGAAGGATTATCTTTATTATTTTTCTTTTGAAATGCTTTCAAGATGAGAAGAAAAATCAACACTATGCTAATTTATTTTTCTTTTTTGGAAATTCTTTAAACAAGAAAAAGATTGAAATAATTTATTTTTTCTCTTTTCTTTAAAGAAAACGAAAGGGGGAAAAGAAATACCAGAAAAGACTAAAAGACTGACCTTTGGCCCGTTGCGGATCGTAGGGAGTCACTAAAGACACCAAACAAGCTAATAAAAAACTCAAAGACTCACCTAAAACCCTTTTCGAAGCTTCAAAAGATAAGCAAATTGACATCTAACCCAAGCTAAGACTGTAAAAATAGAGACATTAGACTCTATCAAGAAACCTTGAGAAGTGAAACTTCAATTAGGGAAGAGGTTGACTGGATATTTTTAAAAATAGTTTTTTGAAATAGGTATGCTACTGTTGTTTCAACATCCTACGTATGTATGTGGTTTGTTTACTAGACAGGGCATGCATGTATGCAGACTAACCCACTGTAGGGCATGTACACCTCTATAACTTCTCAAAAAGAAAATAAACAGACATAATGACAGGGTAGGGAGAACTGGTATGGCACCAACAGGTGACCAAAATCCCTTAAAAGACTCAACAGAATCACATAAACTCAAAAGGTAATAAAACCAATCAAACACCCAAAAAATCCCCTAAAACCCTAGAGGCTTCCCTAGTATGGTCAT
The DNA here is from genome assembly GCA_009831015.1 of Picea engelmannii. Taxonomy (NCBI): domain Eukaryota; kingdom Viridiplantae; phylum Streptophyta; class Pinopsida; order Pinales; family Pinaceae; genus Picea; species Picea engelmannii. Next base: position 417,043 of record ML777274.1, read on the forward strand.
CAGTTCTGCTAGAGGGAAAAACCACCCTATGGATAAACCAGGGTTTACAATGTAGGTAGATCAATAACCGTGTAAAAGTATCCTACTTCTCTAACTACCCCAAACATGCCCACAACTCAATACAAGAAAATCAAATTGAGAAGGATCAAGTAACTGTACCTTTTACTCCACGTCCGGTGTCGATCCTCTCGCGCTTGTATGCTTCGATCACTGCACGCCTCCTCCCAAGGATGGCCTGTATTCAAAGACAGATAAACATGAAACTACAAGCATGAATTTAATATATAAAATTAGGGTTAGATGTTAGAATAAAAACATAAAACAAATGATAACATTCCATACATCATAATTGGGACATGAAAAGTACTTCTTTTATTGATAATACAATGATTACTTACAACCAGTGTCATCTACTGCTCCATGAACCTAGTCCAAGATCCTATTCACAAAGATCCAAGTGCACCTCCGTGTATATTTATCCTTTAAACCTTCTTCTTTGGAAATGAAATGGTTTCTTATGGAGGAAAAAGGGAAAAATGGGGAATTCTGAGGAAATTCTCACAACAAGGCTTCAAATGATTGGGGCAAGGAGGGGATGTGAAACGGGCAGAGTTTCACTGTTATTATGTCTAGATGTGGAATGAGACCCCAACACCTCCTTTTATATGACAAAATGATTGTTATTTGGTTGGGTGACGAGCTATATGGTGGTGAATTAGTTGGGAAACTACCCAATAGCCTGTAATCTCAACGAATTCCTTGCAAATTTTTAATTTTTCCAACTTTTGCAAGTATACGTGGGATTTAGTGGTGCAACTAGAATATGTACGCGGGATGTAGTGGTGCAACAAGCATATGTATGTGGGCATTATTAGTGTAGTGTGTGTACATCTTCAAAAAATAAGTTTTTAAGAAGAGAAACTCAATGATGGCTTGGAAAAATTTGCAAGTAAGAGGGCCAAATGCTAGGAATGCATATGCAGAGAAATTTAGGGTTATAACAATGGTTGGCATACTCTCCCCTTCTATCATCTTAGAGTATTTTTATTTTCTTTCCTGACTGTGTCTCAACAAGGGATTTGAAATCTTTGAGGTGTTGCAAGACCTCTGATTGTTTCCTGAGAAAGTAAATCCATGTGAAGCATGAGAAATCATCAACAAAAATGAGCACGTACCTTTATTTAATGATTGATGGATGTGAAAAAGGGCCCACGAGGTCACTATGTATCATATCTAAAGGAGAGGAATATCTCTGAGTCTTTCCTTTGTCAAATTTATCTTGAGGGTGTTTTCCAAGAACACATCCCTCACAAATTCCTTTGGAGAAGTGGATGTTGGGTAGACCATCAACCATTCAATGTTTTCTAAACTATTGCATATATCTGAAATTTAAATTCTGGAACCTTTCTTTCCATATCCTACTTCTTTCATCAACATAGGTAAGCAGTAATGCAGAATTTGGTTCAATATATTCAGAAAATGTGTAGAGTCTAGATTGATGATTTACCTCACCAATAGAAACCCTGTAATTGGTTTGCATGTCATGGATATCCACTACATCAGGCATGAATATGCCTCTCTTTCTGGTGCCATATTTATTCATTTGATACACAGAGAGAAGATTGACAGAAAGTTTGGGAACGTGCAACACATTCTTGAAGCTTTCGTTTGTGAGTTCAATCCTTCCTTTGTCTGTGACCTTCACTAGAGAGTTGTCCCCCATCAGAATAGGAGGACCTTTGCATAAATCCAATGAATAATAGACCTCTGTTTTGGAAGCCATGTGGTGTGATGCTTCTGAATATATGATTGAAGCATCGAGAGAGGCATTGATGACAATCAAACCATGGTTAGAATTTACTTTCTTGGGATTTTGATCTTCTGGCTTCTTCTTCTCGACACCCTTGAGGAAGCAATCTCCAAGGTTGTTTTGATGAAGTATTTGAGTCATTAGATCTATTTGCTTCTGCATAAATGTGGATTCTAGATGGAATCCTTTATGGCAGTAAGAGAATTTCTCCCCTTTTCTTCCCTTTCCACCTTTGGATCTGGGGGCATCATTGAAGGGTTTTGAGTAACCTTCCTTCTTCGGATTTCCATGTGCTTTACTTTTGTATTTATATTTATATTTATATTTCTGATATTTATAATTGCTTCCATCTTTCACAATAAGTGCATGTGCCTTTGGGCCTTTTATTTTTCCCATGTTGATGAGCTTGCTCTGCTCTTGTGTCAGAGACTTGATAAAGTCCTCAAGGGAGGGAATCTTCCAGGTAGATCCAGATGCAAATCTAGTTGAATGAAATGTGGATACAAACACTGGGTATTTTGTACCAAGTTTGTAGATAATGGTGAGAACCATTGGTTTCTCCTCCTTAGATATATCAACCCCGCAAGCCTTGAGTTGAGACAACAAATCCTTATATTTGGTAAAAAAATATTAGATATTGTCGAAGCTTTTTGGATCAAATGTAAGAAATTCCACCTCAAGCATGTGTCCCCTCATATAATCTTGTTTGCCAAAAATATCTTCCATGGTGGTCTCGGCTTGATTGGGGGTTTTACAGGAGGATATGTGAAAGAGGATTTCAAGAGAAATGAGACTACAAATTGTTTTGAATGCTTCATCCATTCGATTTAGATACTTGGATTTTTATAAGGATAATGTTGGTTCTTCCTCTTTGTTCATGGTTAACCTGTACAATCATTTTCTTCGAATATGAATTATGATATTCTCCTTCCATGAAAATAAGTTGTAAGGTGTAAGAATGAATTCTTTTGGAAATTCCATTTTTCTGTTGTCTTCAATCTCTGGTACTTGCAAAAATAATTTGGCATGTATTTTCCTGAGTAGTCTATTGGCTCTGATACCATGTAAATGTGTTGAACCTTCACAAAAAAGATCCGGCTAGGAATTAACATACACAGTTACAGAGAAAATAGAAGAAAAGAGAAGCAAGAGAGAAAGAATGGAAGAATTCTCATTAGCCAAATGAATGAATGATAATTTACACATGATATACTCTGTATAAATAAACCAATGCACACTAGAGGAGAAGCCAATGTTGTTGGACATATTTTCATTGATGTATTTTCATTGATGTCAATAGTCGATGTCATTATGTTATAATTATGAGTTGGTATGAAAAAAGTGCAGAAGAATCTACCTATAGCTCAAGAGAGGTAGCGTGCAGAAAATCCATGTACAGAAAGACTAAAAAAGTCCAAGGAATTAAGAGCTCAGGAGGGTTATGGGCTGAAGATTAGTGCATAAATAAATGCAAAAAAACAATTATTGAAAAGCACAGGAGAAATAGAAATAAAATAGATGAAAATCTCAGAAGAGATGATGCACATGAATCTAAGAAGAGATGACGCATATGATCCATTCATTATCATTTAGATATAGTCCATGACCATCATATTAAGGAGAAGTCAGAGGAATTAGATCTCAACCAACAGATCTGAAGCAGGATCTTTGGGATGTTTCCCAATAGTTAGATAAAGATTTGATATAGAGTTAAGTATTATTCGTTGATCTGGAATAGAAAATGGGAATCGTTAGATCAACAGTGGTCAACTTCGGTGCTAACCACTTCGATTGAAAAGGCTTGAGAACAAGTAAGATTACCCAAAGGCCGAAGTCCCTAAGTGGACATGATTCATCAGATCTGAGGAACACTTAGGATAATATACCGATCATTGGATCGAGTAAAGTAGAAGGATAGGATAAGAAAATACCAAGGCCAAAGCCCCAGAGTCACGAACTCTCGTCAACTGTCGGATCTAGAAAACCCCTCGACCGTTGATCTATTTAGAGTGCGCCAAGTGTAACATCTCGCTCTGGCGCACTTACCAAACTTATTCTTTGAGGACACTTGCTCGCAAGTGATCTGGATTTTTATGATGATAAAACTTTTTCCTTCATTACGATGCGTTAAGATTAGATGATAGGATGTTTTTACTACTTTGATGTAGACAGGTGCTGCTGACTCAGTTTCATTGAGTGTGCAGGGTTTCGGACCTTGAGGATGCAGAGGCATCGATGGAACTCCCTTGGACTCCGGATTGAGTCAGGGAGTGGGCTATTTGGGTTGTTTCATTTACGGTGATATTGTTTTGTTTTGATGATATGCTATTGATTTTATGATATGTTGTTGACATGATCTGACATGATGGTTGATGATGCAAGATCATGATAGCTTGCCGACCAGAATCACATATGGAGTAAAGGGGCCACACACGAGTTCCAGAGAGATTGAGGGAGAGGTGTGGACAATAGCCCTGCCACAGCCTACTAGCACTCCCGCCCTGGCTCGAACTGTAGGTTAATGATTACCTAGTTCGAGAGGATCCACGATGCCGTGAGGGCAGACTGCGACAGTCGCTCACGATGATTCTAAGGGGTGCGCAATAAGGCGGGGGCCTTATTCCTTAGAGCCCTTAGTCTCCCACAAGTTCACCTGGCGGAGTGTTGACTCCAGGGGTTATAGAGTCTACCAATCCGTCAAGTCAACGAGTGGCACCCTTGGAGCACGTGGTGCATCCTAAAGGGAAAGTCGCGTAAAGAAATGCAAGTTAGCGAGTGGCACCCTTGGAGCATGTGGTGCATCCTGAAGGGCACTTCGCGCAACAGAAGAAAACGAGGCGAGTGGCACCCTTGGAGCATGTAGTGCGTCCTGAAGGGCATGTCGCATGGATGATGATGATGATGAGACAACCTAGATGACCCTAAGACCTTAACGCCGGATAAAATTCTTAAAACGACTCCCCTAATTAAATTGTCGTCCTATTCAAATCAAAACCTAAATTAAAACATCTCTAAGATAAATTTTGACAAACCCTAAGAAAAGATCCTACAAAAAATAAACCTAGGGCGTAAACTAAACCCTCCTAGGTGTTAATTAAAGTCTTCTTAAAAGTAAAGGGGGTAAAGTAATGAGGGAAATAAATTAAGTGAAACCCATGGCTTTTAATTGATAAAGAGGAAATAAAATTTATTAAAGTGTGGGCGTATAAAAGCTAGGAATTTAAAAATATATTGAAAAGATTAAAAACCGCATTTATCTTTTGGGTTTAAAAATAAAAATAACAACAGAGAATTAAATAATAGAATTAAAGAAACTAGAAATAAAGGAAACTTAATAATGAAAAGTAGGGGACATAGGGTAAAAAGCGAAAATGAATCAACATTTAGGAGTTACTAAAAATCAGCAACTTCGTTTTAGAAAAGTTATTAAAAGCATGAGAGGGGATCTAGGAACCCTAGGAGTAATTTAAGGAGCGATTTTTGGGGGAGTGAGGGAATTGAGTCTTTTAATTATTAAAAAGAAATTAATTTTTGGAGAACCATAGGGATGAGCGACACTTGGACGGCAGAGAATGTTCTGAGGTTTGTCATTAAAAATTAATTAAATAATGATTTAGGAAAGTAGGTGGGTCTGAAATTTCTATAAAAGAAGGGGAAAAGAAGGAAGAGGGGGGAACGGTGAGCGTAACGTTACGCTGCCTAATTGTGGCTTGACGGATTTCTTGTGAGGAGTTGGGTTTATCTCAGCTGTGTTGGCGAGCTGAGAAGCTAGTCTTATCTCTGGTTCTTGTGTGGCCCCTTTGCAGCTCGGGGGGTTAAGGGGGAAGCAAAGTACCCCTAGCGTTTGGCTAGGAGGTACCGGTGAGCCTTCTACAGTCGACGAGCGGGATGCGGCACGAAGCGCAAGACGTCTTCCAATGTGGGCGTAAGGCAACGGTATGATTTTAATTGGTGAAGTAGAAAGCATTTTTATATTCGACAAATTTACTGTTATTGATGATGATATTGTGAGATTGTTCTGGCATTTTTATATTTGGCAATTTCGTTCATCAATGTTATTGTGAGATTGATTTGACAGTTTGCCTTTATATCACTGTACTGGAAGGGATTTTACTGTGTGCATCTTCTGTTGGGGGATTTGGGCGTTTTTGTAACTGTCATTGGGCGCTTTTGCCTCTGTTATAATGGGCGTTTGGCAACTGTTCTATTTGGGACGTTTTTTAAAATGGCATTCATGGTATGTGTGGGGCGTTAATTTGATCTGCGTTTTTTCTGTGGCATTGGGGCATGTTGATCTGAGTTATACAGGCGTGAATGTCCTGCGTTTTTTTTTTATACATTGGGGCGTTTGAATGACATGCATGGTAAAGATTAGGCATCTTTTGATTTGTGTTTTATTGGTTGGCCTGCGTTTTAATGACAGGTGTACATCTAAATGCAATTAGAATGCACTTCGGAAATGCAATACCTTTTGTTTTATTTGTTGGGCCTGCGTTTTTAATGACTGTGATTTGCATTGCATTTTGTTTCCTTGTTTGGTTTGCGTTCAATGGTAAAAACCCGATCTAAATGCATCTGTGTGTCAATCCGAATCTCACTGCATTTCATATACTCATTGTGGTCTGCGTTTTAATGACAATGCAAAACTAATGCAGTCTGAACGCAATCTAAATCTCGTTACATTTCATTTTAATTAGTGGGGTCTGCGTGTACTAGTGAATGCAAAACTAATCGCAAATCAGAATACCATTCTGACCTTCGTTATATTCGTTTTATGTATTGGGTCAACGTTTTCTATTGGGTCTGTGTTCTCGCTGTTTCTTTAAATCCCTGCATTATGGCAACAATTCTAATCTACCATCCTTTAATGCCATGATTTTCTTTACAATTGCGTCCTTCTATTGGGGTCTGCACTTTTAATATTCCTTAATGCCTGTATGTGTAACTACACCATAACCTATCGTCATAGTAGTGATAGCCTGTTATCTTTATCCCTTTTTAAATGGAATGTAGATTTAAAGCACAGAGTCATAGGGTTATGGGAGGTTGCTGTAAGGCAACCAACTGTTGTTTTAATGAAACATAAAAACGAAATCGATAAATGCCAACACAAATGAAACATAAAAGGCCATGGTGATATGTTTTTGGAAGGTTGTTGTTTGCGACCTGTGGTTATTTAATGACATATACAATGCAATTGATAATGCAATCTTGAATGAGATATTAAAGTGCAGCAGCAATACTGTTAAACCGGGCGCCAGGTCAATGACTAGTGGATTAGCAACAGTTTTCTCATGGCTGCTAATCGATTGACGTTTCTAAACCAACGCTTAATTTAAGGCACCTGCAGAATGGACGCATTGGTTATTTCCTTTTAATAGTATATTTTTCACTTTAGACAGCCCATTAAAAAAAAAACAAAAAAATTGGAACAGGTGGAACGCCTGCAGTAATCATAACTGCTTATAATAGCGTTATAATTTAGTAATGCTTTAAAGCCTTAAAACATCAAACCCCTATTATCGGTAATGCTTTAATTTCTTACAATCCGATTTAAAAGGTATTCCATTGAATTTAGTTATCATGGTGAACCATCGATTATTATTCCAATTTTTGAATAAGAAGTCTTTCTTTATGTTGACTTTTTAATTTATGTTATTTTTATTGTCATTTTAACATTATTATCTTGTCCTTTCCAAATAATGTCCTTAATTATTGTCATTTTAATTATGGCTATTTTTATACATTGCCAATTTAAATATGAGGTTGTATTGTAAATTTTAATTATGATGTCATATTATTATTGAAATATGAGGTTATTTATATATATGAGGATATTTTATATATTGACATTAGGGACTCATAATTTACTTATGAGGTTATTTTGTCCTTTTAAATGTTGATATTTTAGATGTGACATTTTGGGTATCTTTATATAGGGTCCCTTTTCAGACACTGTTATTTAAATAATGTCATTTTAAATGTTGTAATTGTTATATCTGGTCATTTGTAAAAATAATGGTTATTGACATATTCAAATATGATGTTATTTATCAATGTGATGTTATTTTTATATTGAATTATGTAAGGGTAATATATGTCATTATAAATTAAGGTGCAACTTTTAGTGTTAGGTAATTTATGAAAAATATTGGCATTGCAGACTTATCTTAATACGTTTAAAACTTGGGATACTAAGGGTTATAAAAACAAGGTCCTAGAACCAAGTACCCTGAATTACTAAGATTGCAATGGGGGAATCTGCAATTACTTAAACTCACATTGTTAAACGGTTGGGTTGGGTATCTTGTCTACTCATGGAGTACAAGGGAGTATTGGGCCGGTATTACATGCCTTGAGTCGTGGGAACTACCTTGTCTTATCATTGTTGTGTCATTATCGGAGTCCTTCGGACATGTGCGTCCATTGAGTTAGTGGTTGTCTTAGGTCGTTGTTTCTCTTGGATGAGATCATTCTTTTTTCGATTGGTCTGCATGTGTCGGGCGGGATATAGACACCTTCTGTGACCTTAGCATATCTGTCTGAGTGTATTTTTTTGTGTAAAGGATCCAGTGTCGTATCAATAGTCTCGGGCCCTTTAAAGGCAGGGTTCCACTCTTGCAACACACCTGACGGAGGATACTAGTTTCTGCCTGAGCAGTCGGCCAGGAGCTTGTCTAATCTTCTTTCGAGAAGACATAAGACTAAACGCCCTGCTTTCCTGTGGAGAAATAGTAACCCTAACACCCTGGATTCTTCCCTGTTTGTCCTTACTGTGCACCCCAATATGTCTTAATGTTTGCGCTGTGCGCTGTCTTCCCATGGTCGTATTTTGTTGCAGTTTCTCGTTGAGTGCCTTCAGTCTTCTGGTGATGAACTTCATGGTTGAGTCTTGTTGGTGTCGAGTGGCGTCGTACAATTAAGTGTGTTGTTACTTCTACATGCGTGCACACACTTAAAGAAAAAAAATTTGCACCTGTCACTAGAATGGTTGTCGTAACGAGGTGGTTCGTTACATTTGATATCATTTCAATACAGTCCATGACCGTCATATTAAGGAGAAGTCAGAGGAATTAGATCTCAACCAACAGATCTGAAGCAGGATCTTTGGGATGTTTCCCAACAATTAGATAAATATTTTATATAGAGTTAAGTATTATTCGTCGATCTGGAATAGAAAATGGGAATCGTTAGATCAACAGTGGTCAACTTCGATGCTAACCACTTCAATTGAAAAGGATTGAGAACAAGTAACATTACCCAAAGGACGAAGTCCCTAAGTGTACATGATTCGTTAGATCCAAGGAACACTTAGGATAATATACTGATCATTGGATCGAGTAAAGTAGAAGGATAGGATAAGAAAATACCAAGGCCGAAGCCCTAGAGTCACGAAATCTCGTCAACTGTCGGATCTAGAAAACCCCTCGACCGTTGATCTATTCAGAGTGCGCCAAGGTAACAGTGGTCAACTTCGACGCTGACCACTTCAACGAGAATGGGTTGAGAACATTTAATTTCACCCAAAGGATGAAGTTTTGAAGTCACGAAGTGAAGACACATAACACACACATCAAGAGATCCATGTCAGCAGACCATGCCAACAAGGAAATGTGGCACAATCAAATGGTGACAAGTGTCAAGGTGCTATTAGCATTTCAAGTATGCGTAAGTCATGAATATATGTGACACATGGAAGCCACTTAGTCAGTGCCACTTCAACAAGTGACGTCCACAACTTCATCACTCTGGGAGTATGTGCTTCAGGATTTTTTCCACCAACAAATTCCCAGAGTCCCAAAGTTTTGAAATAATCAAGAATTGTTCATCGTGCAAGTGAAATCCAACCATTTGATCTACTTCGGCGAAATGAACTTTGAAATATTGAAGGCATGTGTAGAATGAATCACCTAAAATGCCAGAGGTCGAAGTCAACATTGATCGTTGATCTAAGATAACTTCGGGAGCATTCTCAACCACCAGATCAGGAGCCACAAATAGCCGAAGTTTTTGAATAAAAGAGAACCATTCATCTCAACTCTTGATTAATTCATGATTGTCAATTGTGATTAAAGCCTCTAGATAAGTAAGGATCATCTTATCACAGAAGATTAAATATGAAACGCCTGATATAATAGTGAAAATCCTTATACATACTTTGGTGAAATCTGCTTAGGGACATTTGAAAGGTTGCAAAGGCATGAAGTCCTGAAGGAAGAAGTCATGAAGAACACGGTCCCAACACTAGAAATATGTGGGATAAAAATAAAATGGATAAAGAAGAGGCAACACTTAAATTAATAATCCCATGGTTATGCGCCTATGGTCATATGTAAACGGTTTGAAGGAAGCGCCTCTGTAGAACTCGATTTTTGAAATATTTGTAGAGACATGGAATCGAGTTAAAAACAAATCGATCCATACATGTGATCGATTTAGGAAAATCACTCTCACTAAGTTAAAATAATTAACAATAATGTTTGAATAATAATAATGATTATTGTTGATGTCAAAATGAAGAGGTGTGATGGTCGAAACAAAGGGACACAATGTTTCATATCTCACACCAGTTGGAAGAGTATATAAATGAGAAAGAGTGGTGAGAAGAAGGTGTATCTACAGTCTAGATAAGAATATCAAAACAAAATTAAAGTCCAAGAACAAGAACTGATGGTTCTTATGAAGTGAGGATGGAAGGGAGGAGCATGGAAGGATTCATATCCTTACTAAGAAAAATTTAAAAGATAAGGGAGTTGGAGCTTCCTAGGGTTGGTGCCCTAAATACAAGGGAGTTGTTTCTTCTTAGTGTTGGTGCCCTAAATATGAGGGAGTCGGGGCTTCCTAAGGTTGGTGTTGTGAAGAAGGGGATATGTGTCTCTTAGAGTTGGTGCTCTAAAAAGGATTGGTGTCCTTCACTATTCTTTATAAAACCTTGTAATTCATGTTAAATATATCTATATAATTTATTTTGCATACAATTCATTGTTGATTTATTGTGGTGATAAATAAAATAAAAAAAGTAGTCGTTAATTGTTAAGAAGGGGTAATACTAATTCACCCCCCCCCTCAGTATTCCAACAATTGCTATCAGAGAAGGTGCCTTCAACACGGTCTAACAACTGGAAGGTAGATCATGAAGATGGATCAACAAGAGGGAATGTCTAACAATAAAGCACCATTGTTCAATGGAGGAAGTTATTCTCTATGGAAAACAAGAATGAAAAACTTCATGTTGGATCTTGATTTTGATGTCTGGAAATCTATTGTAGATGGTTACACTAAACCAACTACTCCACCCAAAGAGACTATAGGAAAGAAAATTTGCAATAATAACTCAAGAGAAGTTAATGCAATTCTAGGTGGGTTGACAAATTCAATCTGTGTAAAGGTTATGCATTGTAAATCGACCAAAGAAATCCAGGACAAATTGGAGGTTGTATATGAAGGAGACGAGAAAGTCAGGGAATCCAAACTACGGACCTATAGAACTTAGTTTGAAAATTTGAAAATGAAAGAAGAAGAAAATATTGTTGAGTACCTTCATAGGGTAGATGAAGTGGTTAATTCAATCAGACTGGAAGGAGAAGGAATTGCAGATAAACCTGTTGTGAAAAAATTACTAATATCATTACCTATGAGATATGATGCAAATATTTATACAATTGAAGACATATATGATTTAAACAGAGTCACAGTTGATCAGCTTCATGAAATTTTTATAGTTTATGAAATGAGAACAAGGAATGATAAATCAACAAAAGATGAAATAGCCTTTAAAGCATCTAAAACAAAGATGAGGTAGGAGAAAAAGACCAATGATAAGTTATTAGATATATCATATGTAGAAGAGGCCAACTTTGTAAAGAAACTCCAGAAAGGATTTGGAAAATATAAAGGAAAGTTACCTTTCAAATGTTTCAATTGTGGCAGAATTGGACACTTTTCTAACAAATGTCCCTATCCCAAGCAGGAGGAAAATGATAAAGAAGTTCACAACCAGGAAAACCAATACAAGAAGAAATTTTATAAGAAAAATAAAAACTTCTACTCTAAAGAAGACATCAACTCTTCATACATAAGTACAGATGAATATTCAGAGCTTCTATTTATGGGAATGAACACTCAAAATAATAATGTAGATGATGAAGAAAAGTCTAAATTTGAAGGAGAAGTGAACCTTGAAGGTGAAATGATTAGTGCTCTAGAGGAACTAAGAAAGTTTAAAAGGAAGAACAATCTACTTAGGGCACAACTTCAAGAATTTGAAGAATCACATAAAGCAAAATAAATAGATGCATTAAAAACTATCAAAGAATCAGAGTAGATCATCAATGATTTAAAATCTAAGCTCCTGGAAGCTAATAAAATTGAAGAAGTCAATTTAAAACAACTCAGTGATAAAAAACAAGCATGTGAGAAACTAGAAGTTGAGATTAAGCTGCTAAAAAGTGAACTTGAGAAAGAAAAGAAGGGATCAAAATTTGTAAATAGTTCAAAGATCTTGGATGAAATTCTCAATAGTAAAAGGTCACCAAACAACAAGACTGGTTTGGGATACACCCAAGACTCAAATTCTACATCACAAGGATCTGTCAAAAGACCAATTAGTTATGCAAATGCTTTAAAGGGATCCTTAAGAAGAGAAGATAATAAGGAAAATATGATACCATTGAACATTGTTCCACATAAACAAAAATCGACATTCCCTACTAAAGTAAAAAATGACAAGAAGAAAACAATCACCAGAAGGAATACCCCTAAACATCTATTTATAGGATACTGTTACTCTTGCAGAAATTTTGGACATAAGGCAGTACACTGCAAAGCATATGGACAATACAATCGTAGAAACATCCAAAGATATAAGAACAATGAGTACAATACAGAGAAGAGAAACTAGAACTCATTTTCTCCTTTGCAAAACTTCAATATTGAATGTAAAAAATGAAACAAATATGGTCATAAAACTAGAGAATGTAGATTACCAATGCAATCCCTAAAAACAAGAAACCCTAACAAACAAAAGACATGGAAAAGAAAATCTGAAGTATCAAACAAAAAACATGATAAAAATATTGCTCCTGAAATTAATGAAGTTAATAATAGGAGATTGGTGGTTAAAACTTCGAATAAAGAATATAATAATCAAAGCTATGCATATAAAGTAGATAAAACTCAAGACATGAAAACTCCTAAAGAAAAAAATGACACAATTCCAAAACTTGATCATGTCATACAAGAAGATTATCCATTACCCAACAAATGGAAATTAATAAAGGAATTTTCTCAAAACAAGGATAAAGTAGCTTTTGGTGCACATAATAGTGACAATGATGATGAATCTTCAATAGTAGAACAACCAACAAAATTGATTGATAATTATCTCAGAAATTTTTCATTCCTATTTTAATGTTCCACTGAAACTCCTTCTCAAAGAAAAATTAAAAACAAAGAAGGGAAGGAGAAATTAGGGAAGAATTAAAAATCATTCCTATTGATGCACCTATGAGCATTGAAGAACATAAAAATGATAGGATCATCAAAAGCATCATGGTTTTATGATATACCTCTATGTAGGATCTAACATAGTTTATTGCAGGCCTTCATATTCCCAGGAACAGTGCAGGTTATGTATTGGTCTCATAATGGTTATATCTGGACAAACCCTAAATGGAAGTTATTATGTGAGCAAGAAATGGAATGAATGGAAAATTCTGCAGCAGTGAGGTGATGATGAAGATAGACTGAGTACAAATCTGAAAATATGACATAGAGAGTGGTTGTGATAGAGAAAATATGAAAGATATATTGGCTGGTCAATGTTTGCCTGAGTTGGTTGGGTAACTAGATCAATTCTAATTGAATAGATTACATTATATCAACAAGATAATTCATGTGGAAAGAAAAGTATAAAGTCTCTTGGATGACTTTAAGAAGTAGTGTACAATAAAGAAGCATCTTGGATAAAAATATATACATCTGGTTAGAGATTGATGAGAAGCAATGGACAAGTCAAAAGGTCATTTGAAAAGTATAAGATTTAGTTGCTTAGTGTTCCAGTAGGACAACAATATTCGCAGCAGAAACAATAGGATGTATATGGTGGTATACATGGAATCTTTTAGAGATGACAGGGGGGAGAGATCTTGTCAGGAAGAACTACCCTTTTTAGAAACAAAGGGGAAAAGAAGTTAGAATCAGAGAGAGAAAATTGACAAGGGAAGTTACCCGAGTTCAAATTCTGGTCCGCAGCATACAGACATCCATAGATTAATCATAGGGGGAGAAACCCTTTTCCATTGATTTCAAAGGGGGGGAGTAACTTCATAGAGAAAAGAATCATCACAGGGGGAGTTTGTGTATGAAGTTAGAGTGTTGCATTCAATGACAAAGGGGGATATTGTTGGACATATTGTCATTGATGTCAACAAACGATATCATTATGTTATAATGATGACTTGGTATGAACAAAGTGAAAAAGAATATACCTATAGCTTAGGAGAGGTAGTGTGCTGATAGTCCATGTACATAAGGACTAAAAAATTCTAAGGAATTCATAGCTTAGGAGGGTTAACGACTGAAGATAAATGCATAAATAAATCCAGAAAAATAATTATTAAAAAACACAGGACAAATATCTATAAAACATATCATAAGCTCAAAAGAGATGATGCACATGAAGCTCAGAAGAGATGATTCATAAGAGTCGTTCATTATCATTTCGGGACAGTCTAGGACCTTCAGATTAAGGAGAAGTCAGAGGAACTAGATCTCAACCAACATATCTGAAACAGGAGGTTCATGATGTTTCCTAGCCATTAGATCAAGATTTGATCTAGATTTAAGTATTATTCATTGATTTGGAATAGAAAAGGGGAACCGTTAGATCAACAGTGGTCAACTTCAACGTTGACCACTTTGGAAGAAAAGGGTTGAGAACAAGTAAGATTATCTGAAGGCCGAAGTCTCGAAGTGAACATGAGTCATCCAATCCAAGGAACACTTCAGATAATATATCGACCGTTGGATCAAGTAAAGTGGAAGGATAGGATAAGAAAATACCAAGGCCAAAGCCCCGGAGTCACAAATTCATGTCAATCGTCGAATCTGGAAAACCCCTCGATCGTTGATCTATTCAGAGTGTGCCAAGGTAGAAGTGGTCAACTTTGGAACTGGCCACCTCGGAAAGAATGGGTTGAGAACATGCAAATTGACCCGAAGGCCAAAGTTCCGAAGTCATGAAGTGAATATACGTAGCACACACATCAGGCGATCCATGTCAGTAGATCACGTTAGCAAGGAAACATGGCACAATCAAATGGTGACAAGTGCCAAGGTTCTATTAGCATTTCAGGTAAGTGTAAGCCATGAATCTATGTGACACATGGCAGCCACTCGGTTAGTGCCACACCAACAAGTGGCATCCATAGCTTCGTCACTCTGAGAGTATGTACTTCGAGATTTTCTCCACTAGAAAATGACTAGATTCCTGAAGTTCCAAAATAATCGAGAACCATTCATCGTGCAAGTTAAATCCAACCATCCGATCTACTTTGGTGAAATGAACTTCAAAAGATTGAAGGCTTGTGTAGAAGGAATCACCTGAAGCATCAAAGGCCGAAGTCAATGTTGATCATTGATCTAAGATAACTTCGGGAGACTTCTCAACTTTCAGATCAGGAGCCATGAATAAGTGAAGTTCCGAAATAAAAGAGAACCATTCATCTCAAATCTTGATTAAGTCATGATCGTCGAATGTGATTAAAGCCTCTAGATAAGTAAGGATGGTTCGATCACAAAAGATTAAATATGGAACGTCCGATCTAATATTGAAAATCCGTATACGTGCTTCGACGAAATCTACTTCAGAAGATTTGAAAGGTTGAAAAGGACTAAAGTCCCAAAGGAAAAAGTACTGAAGAACATAGTCCCAACAATGGACATATGGGTGCTAAAAATAAAAGGGAGAAATAAGAGGCAACACTTAAATTAATAAGCCCATGGTTCTGCACCTATGTTCATATGTAAATGGTTTGAAGGAAGCGCCTCTGTAGAACTCAATTTCTTCAATATTTGTAGAGACATGGAATCAAGTTAAAAAGAAATAGATCCATACTTGTGATCAATTTATGAAAATCACTCTCACTAAGTTAAAAGAATTAACAATAATGTTTGAATAATAATAATGATTATTATTAATGCTAAAATGAATAGGTGCGATGGTCCAAAAAAAGGGACACAATGTTTCATAGCTCACACCAGTTGGAAGAGTATATATAGGAGAAAGAGTGGTGAGAAGAAGGTGTCTCTATAGTCCAGAAAAGAATATCAAAACAGAAGCATAATCCAAGAAGAAGAACTGATGGTTCTTATGAAGTGAGGGTGGAAGGGAGGAGCATGGAAGGATTCATATCCTTACTAAGCAAATTGTAAAAGATAAGGGATTTAGATCGTCCTAGGGTTGGTTCCCTAAATACAAGGGATTTGGTGCTTCCTAGGGTTGGTGCCCTAAAGACGAGGGAGTCAGTGCTTCCTAGGGTTGGTGCCTTGAAGAAGGGGATCTATGTATCCTAGAGTTGGTGCTCTAAAAATGATTGGTGTCCTTCACTATTCTTTACAAAACCTTGTAATTCTTATTAAATATATCTATATAATTGATTTTCCATACAATTCAATATTGATTTATTGTGGTGATCAATAAAATACAAAATGTAACTATTAATTGTTAAGAAGGGGTGATATTGATTCACCCCCCCTCTTAGTATTCCAACAAATGCGCCATAGTGGAGGTGATCTGGACACACACCAATAATTAAAGGAGTAAACTTCCACCTAGTCTAGTCTCTCGGGCAGTTACGGGAGTGAACTGCCACCTAGCTGATTTAACTAGTCTATCAGTCTTTAGTTAATTGACTGAAACATAATGAAGTGAGGAGGAGATAAAGGAATCATGGGTAATGCGCTAGTCTGGCGATGATCCCAAGGAAAATTCACATTAACTGGTGATGATCCCAATGTTGCATGGACATAATACCAATGTGGCATTTGGACTCCACTCAACTGATCAAACTGAAGTGTGAATTGAAGAGAATATTTTCCCTAGAGGAATATTCTTCCTAAAATATAGGAGACTGAATAATGACTAATAAACATAGGAAAAAACTTAGGAAAAAAAATCCTAGGTGTGTGTGAAGTAACTCCAACAATTATTGGCATTATCTTATGAGGAAAAGGAGATAACATCAAAACAAAATGCTTCAATCCAATGTGACAAGGGATAACCACAACAAAATTATGAAGAATTAGAAGAACTTTTAAAGGAACAAGATTCCCTAGTAAATAAATTATGTGAACAAAACCAATCTCTCACAGATGAAGTGCATATAATGAGATCTAAATTAGAAAAGTAGTTTAAAAAGGAAAAATACCTAAAAAAAAAACTATGAATATTACAGAAAGAAAATTGTGACTTGCAAGCAAAGAATCAAGTCTCAATTCGACAAGATGTTGGAATTCAATGTGATCGAGAATCTCAAGAGAAGTAGGATTCTAAAATTCATTAATTGCAACAACAAATAAAGGAGCTACACCAAAAAAATAATAATATAAAAAGCGCTCATAAAAGAGATACTAAAAATATCAGTAAAAAACTATCATCCAAAGATGATGAAATTTCTCATTTGAGAAATCATAATAAAACTCTACTTGTAGAAATAAAGAAGTTCAAGAATGAGAAGAAGACAACAAAAATACCAAACCATAGATATGGGTAATAACATCGACTCAATCAACATGGGAAAATGTAATGTTGTTATCAATGAACTTGTATGAGTTGAAGAGCTTCCAAAAGTTGAAATCATAGATAAAGTGATCTCAACAAAAATGATGGACTTAAAAATGGAAGTGATGCATAAAATTGAAGATGAATTCAATGAAGTTAAATAAAAATTTTACAAGTTAGAGAAATATAATGATGAATTAAAAAAAAAGATCCTAAAAACAAAGGGTGACCAATTGTGTAAGATGAAATTCCTTAATGAATCACTCATTAAAGAGGTTAAGAACTTAAAGAAATAAAATAATAGCAAAGAGAACTTGGGAAGTTATGAGAAAAAGGAAGAATTGAAAAAGAAAGATGAATAAATCAAAAGGTTACATAAGAATAATAAAGAATTTCTTAATGATGTTTAGAAAAAGGAAATTATAAGAGTTTGAATCAAAGAATAGGGATGAAGATATTGCCCCAAAAATCAAAGAGGAAATTTGCAAGAAGGTTGAATAATCCCTAAATACTAATGAGGTAAAATCACAAACACAGTCTAGAATTGAGGAAGGACATGGTAATTTGATAGATTGAATCGCATTTTAGCTTCAAAAGGAGGAATAAGACAAGATTCAAGAAGGCCACCAAAAGATACTTGAAGAAGTTGGACTCCATTTGGAGAATGTACAAGTGACTAAAATATAATGGTATTACCTTCAAGGATATAGTAATCAAAGACCAATAAAGGAGGATAGAGAATGTCATTGTATTTGGAAAGGAGACATATGTAATGGGTGTGAAGAATGAAGGAAAACCATCACATGTAAAACCATATCGACACCGTCATTCCCAAGGAAGAAAAGAATATCGATATCAATATTATTAAGGAAGAAGATGGAATACTCATCAATATTCATAGAATAGGGCATTTCAAAACTATTATTCAATAATACATTATCCAAGTTCAACAATTGGAGAAGTTACAAGAACAATACATGAAATCAAAGGAAATAAAATGAAGAAACAATAAAAAATCAAGGATTAAGAGCAGAAATAATTGAGATTGGATGGATTGATAATTTTTCAATGCACCAATATTGTTCAAGGCTTCAAGAGTCATATTTCCTCATGTCCTCAACCTTATCTAGTCAATGATAGTTACAAAATATTGTTCATTCTATGAGGAGAAGTTTTTTATTGCCTATGCTTTGAGGATTTTTTTTTTAAGTAGGGAAGACTTGTAATATATCTAAAGTACATTACATTTCTTATCACAATGTAATAAATAAATATCATGTCATAATAGTCATAAGACAAATATCATGTAATATTAGTTAGAGGACGATTATTATGTAATGTAGTTATTACTAGATGTAATAATGATAAGTCTATTTAATAATGACAAGTCATGAATTTTTCCAAGGACATGAATTATCACCCATATGTATATTTATATGCACACTCATTGTATCTCAAGGATGTCAATGAATACTAAATAATAATTATTTATCCCTTTTGGAATATATACATTCTTCTTTGTTATTATGGATTCTCATGTGAAGCGACCAAGAGGTTTGCTTTAGATTGCATGGAAGTTAAATGGAAAAAAACACTATAAATGAGTCATTGAGTGATTGAGATTTCAATGAAGTCTAGTGTTAGGGCATTTTCCCAGGTTCCATATAATGTCAAGGGGTTGGTTTGGTTTCATACTTCGATAAGAGGAAGTCATGATAAAAAAATTGTAGAATCAATGGTTTTGGTGTTTGACTATACTATCACTATCAAAATGAAATGCATACTTTGACTCACATTTGAAACCAATCTGAAGGAAGACAAAAATGGTAAAGTTGCTTAGATTATTGCCCAAGTACTAATCTCATAAGGTTTTAAGAAGCACAGGGGAAAATATTGGGAAGACCCTATAAATAGATCATTCATATAAAACTAGTGTGCATATATTAGTGGTAAAAATATTGGTAGAGGTGGAATTCAAATAGGGGCTTTCATATTTCATTTGAAATGACAATGGGGTCAAAGTTCACTTGCAGATTGTAGACTAGGTTAATTTGTTTTTTCTATGTAAGGTTTCATGTATATTGCCACATTATGGAATATTTTTTCCAAAATATTGCAAGGAATGTTTGGTAGATAAAGGTCTCACAATGAAATGAATAATGGTAGGGAAGGGGTTTTGAATAATCAAATGGAAGACCTGATAGATGTCAAAATTATTTCTCTTGCAAGACTAGTATCCTCTACTAAATTTTAGTTCATGGAAGGTTTAGAAAAGGACTTAAATAAAACACAAGGGGTGCTAAAATATGGTAATCAAGGCATAACTCAAGTTCACCAGGTAGACTTAAAACAATGTAAAAAGGGGGTGTAGTGTCTTGATTTTGAAAATTTAGAAATATTGAACTTTGTATATTAGTAAAAGA
The DNA here is from genome assembly GCA_009831015.1 of Picea engelmannii. Classification (NCBI taxonomy): domain Eukaryota; kingdom Viridiplantae; phylum Streptophyta; class Pinopsida; order Pinales; family Pinaceae; genus Picea; species Picea engelmannii. Next base: position 437,057 of record ML777274.1, read on the forward strand.
ACCAATATTGACTAAGCATGAGCATGTAAAAGGGATATGATACCACAACAAAAGAAATGTGAGGAGGTCTAAGGGAATTTTTACATTCCTAGAATCCTATGTCTCTTTTTCTAACCATCTTGCCATTATTGTAACCTTTAGTATTTTATGATATTGATCCTAGACTATATTCTAAATAGGAGATATGAGAAGTGAATGTAACCATCTCTTAGATATACGAAACCACCTCCTACATTCTAGAAACTCCCCCCCCCCTGATATTCTTGGAAATAAGAAGAGTTAGATTAGGACTCTTACTTGTAATCTTTGACTCAAGCAAAGCAGATAAATTTGAATGGGAAAATAGAGATGATTTTTGGAGAAGGGAGAAGAGAGGAAAATAGAGTTTTTCCTTGGAAAATGAAGGCTTATAAACTATAGAATGGAAAAACCAAGGAAGGAATACATTATAACTTTGAGAAGATCCAAGAACTAAGAAAAAATATGGTAGAGTTAAGGGATAGTAGCTTAGATCTTTCTATGCCCACATTGAAGAGCATTGTAGGGAGGTAATTTTGAGGTATTATTGAGTAGAGAAGGAATATTTCTCCTTGTGTTGTGTGTGGAAGGTATTGTTGGTACAAAATAACTGTTTTTTCACAAGAAATTAGTATTGGGATACTTGGTTAGTTTTTCTGATGCAGACCCCCTATTCTTCCTAAGGGATACACAACCTCCCGGTCAGGATCTTCTGATTCTAGAGACGAAATGGCTCTTTTGGTTTCGAACTGGAATCCTTCGGACGAATACACAGGTCCCTTATGAATGCTCAGTTGGGTTTTTCGGGCGCCAAGCGTGAGCTCCCCACAGTGCAAGACCAAGGGTTGTGACCAAGTACCAAGTCGAAAATGTGTTTATCGGGGACCGAGACTTCACGGGTCAAGTGTCCCATCTTCTGGCCTCTTGAATCCCATGGTAGCCGAAATGCCGAAATGGCCCCACACTCACTCCTTCAGGATTTCACATTTCACGAAATCTGGATGCAAGGGATATCCTCACTCCTTAGGGTCTCCAATCGTCGAAAACCCGAAATACCTGGTGCCTATTCCTTTTCGGGATTTCATTTTTCACAAAATTAAGATGCAAGGGGATGTCTCTACTCCTTGGAGGTTCCAGTCATCGAAAAGTCGAAATGACTCGGTGCCTACTCCTTTTTGAGATTTCACATTTCACGAAATCAAGATACAAGGAGTGTCCCTGCTCCTGGAGTTTTTGGTCACCGAAAAGATGAAATGTCGAAAGATGAAACGTCGAAAAGCTGAAATTTTGAAAGATGAAATGCCGAATGCCGAAACACTGAAATGTTTTGATGTCCGATCAACGACTCACAGTAATTCCTATGATCGACGACTCACGGTGAATCGTGATTTCGTTGTTTTGCGATTCGAGATTCTGGGGGACAAAACCTCCATCTTTCCAACTCCCGGTACCCGAAGTCCTGAAATAAACATCGAGAACCTCTCGCCGCTAGCCTCCTCGCATCTCTACTTGATCCAACGGCCTGCGGGGTTTCGGTGTTCCTCCTCGAGAATTGTCCACCGTCCGTTCGAATCCCCAAACTCTCCTCCTGGATCTATGCAGGGTTAAATCCTACACTCCTCTTTTTCAATCGGAGAGTCTACAGGAATTTCCACCGCGATCCGATACTCAACGATGTTCTTCCTTATGATATTTACTCGATTTTGAATTAGAAGATTTCTAAGTCTACAAAGAGTCAGTCTTTGATTCTTCTAGGGAAATGAATTCCTGGACTTCGACAACACTTCCAAGGTGTTATCCCTTATGAGCTCTGTCTAGTTCAGACATCGATAACTCAGATTCACAATGTTTTCTCCTTGGCTCGATGCACACCTTGCAGAGTTCCCGGTGAAGAGAAAACAATTCCCCAACATTTCTCTCTGGCTCAATGCACACCTTGCAGAGCTCCTAATGAAGAGAAACAATTGAAACTGGGAAAATTCATCGTTCCATTCACTTGCTTATAAAACATAAATTAACAGGAAAATACACACAGTCCAAGCACAACGCATTTGGATCAATTTTCCATTATGTTCTATTCATAAGTGTCCACTGGCTACATAACATATACAAATTTCAGTAGTTCAAAAACTGAGATCTCTCTGCTCACTCTCAGTTCTCTCACAGATGACTTCTCTCTTCCTACTTCCCTCGGCTAACTAGGCTTACAAAATTTTACATAACTCAAAATATCCCTAGGGTTTTCCCTGGCTACTTTCCTACTCTAAACCTTATCCTATGTTATCTTTGATTTGTCACTTTCCAAAGCCGAAGTGGAACTTCTTCTCTGTTTTACAATTTCAAAAACTTGCTTCAAAGGGAAAACCCTACATTGGTTCAAGCGTGTCTCCGAAGGTGAATTTCGACATTGAGTGGAGGTGGATCCTTAGATCAGTTGAACTTCCACGTTGAAGTTCTGGGAGAACTCTCACATGTTGAGTGGTACCACCTCTACGCGCTTGCCAGCGATGCTCCTGCATCATACTCCCCTTGACAAAAATTCATGGAGTCCTGTCCATGAGCTCCTCTACTGACCTCCCCTACATCTAGATAGCAGCTTCATTTTCCCAAATCACATATTCTATTGGGAATCCCTTCCATTTGACCAAATACTCAAAATAAGTCTTTCTCCTGGTCTTCTTGCCAATCCTCTGATCCAGAATCTTCTCCATCTATAGCTTTTCTGCCACAGGCATTTGCTTCTCCCACTGGATATTTCCTTGATCTTTTGATCCTTCTGTATAGTCTTTCCTATAAGGATACAAGTCTGAGACATTGAATATGGGTGAAATTCCCACACCATCTGGCAGCTTGATCTCATAGGCGTTTGCATTGAACTTCCTCAAGATCTTACAAGGTCCTATCTTCTTCATCTTCAATTTGTTATATGTTCCCCTAGGGAACCTTTCCTTCCTGAGATGTGCTAAAACCTGATCTCCCACTTCAAATTGAAGTTCCCTGCGATGTTGATCAACTATGTGCTTGTATTTCTGGTTAGAACTCTGTAATTGTTCTTTGATCTAGCTATGGAGTTTCTACATTTCAGCAGCAAAATCTTCTGCTCCAACACTTCTGATCTCTCCCTGTTCCAAGTATCTTAACTCAGATACTCCCTTGGGTTGCATTCCATAGAGAATTTGGAATGGGATCCTTCTAGTGCTTCTCTTTGGTGAGTCATTGTATGTAAATTCTTCTTATGGCAGAATCTGATCCCACTAGTTATGATGTTCAGTAACCAGACTTCTCAATAAATTTCCCAAAATTTTATTTACCACCTTAGTCTGCCCATTTATCTGAGGGTGATAAGCTGAGATGAAGGAAAAATATATCCCCATATTCTTCCATAACGTCCTCCAAAAGTGACCAACAAACTTTGTATCTCGGTCTGAGACAATGCTATCGAGTAGACCATGAAGTCTTTCAACTTCTATGAAAAACAGATTTGCAACATGTGTTGCATCACTATTCTTATGGCATGGGATGAAATGTGCCATATTTGAAAACCTATCTACCACCACAAATATGTAATGGAATCCCCTTTGTGTTCTTGGCAATCCCAACATGAAATCCATGCTTATTTCATCCCAAGGTCTCTCTGGTATTGGCAATGGTTGATACAATCCGGTGTTCTATCTTTTCCCCTTTGCATGTTGACAGATCCTACTTCTGTTCACAAATTTTATCACCTTTGTTCTCATAATTGGCCAATAGTATGAACTTCTCAACTGTGCAAACCTTTTATCGTGGCTGAAATGTCCATCCAATTCTCCACTATGCTTCTCCTTCAGGAGATTGTCCCTCATTGAACATCTTGGTATGCACAATTGGTTTCCTTTGAAAAACAATCCTTCCTAAACCATATACTCTATCCACTGACTTCTATCTCTCAGTACAGGGTTTGTACATGCTTCATAGGCCTCCTTGAAATATGCATCCTCACAATATATATCCTTTATGTGTTCGAACCCCAAGGTCTTCACCTGGAATTCTTGCAGAATTAAACATCTCCTGCTTAATACATCAACAACCTTGTTAGCATTCCCAACAGTATGTTTTATGACAAAAGTAAAATTTTGCATAAATTCAACCAACTTTGCATGCCTCTGATTCAGTTTCTCTTGTCAGGTTATGAATTGTAAAGCTTGTTTATCGCTATACAAGACAAACTCCTTCGGGACAAGATAATGCCTCCATTTCTTCAATGCTTGAATGATGTCATTGAACTCCTTGTCATATGTGGAGTATTTCCTCTTAGTATCATTCATCTTCTCACTGAAGTAGGCAATAGGTATGTTATCCTGACTCAGAACAACTCCTATTGCAACTCCACTTGCATCACATCTCACCTGAAATGTCTTCCCAAAATTTGGCAAGATCAGAATTGGTTGTTCTGTTATCTTCTCCTTTAGTATATTGAAGCTCCTTTCAGCCTCCTCTGTCCATTTAAAAGACTTGTGCCACTTCTTTATTGTATCCATCATGGGCGCAAAAATCTCACTAAAGTCTCTAATGAACTTTCTATAAAAACTTGCTAAACCATGAAAGCTCCTTACCTCAAACATGCTCTTTGGTGATGGCCATTCTTTGATCATTTTCACCTTCTCTGGATCCATCTTCAATTCATTCGAAGATATCACAAAACCCAAGTAAATGAGATTTGTCTTCATAAAAGAGGACTTCTTCAGATTGATCAACAACTTCTCCTGTTGTAGCCTCCTCATCACTAGCTTTAGGTGCCTCAAATGCTCATCGTTAGTCTTGCTGAAAATTAGTATATCGTCTAGATATACAACCATGAACTTGCCAATGAAATATTTCAAAATTTCGTTCATCAGCCTCATAAAAGTGCTTGGGGAATTTGTTAAGCCAAATGGCATAACCAACCACTCATACATGCCTTCATTCGTCTTAAAGGTTGTTTTCCATTCATCACCTTCTCTCATCCTAATCTGGTGATATCCACTTTTCAAATCTATTTTAGAAAAGAAATTTGCTCCACTTAAGAAATCCATTAAATCATCCATTATCGATAAAGGAAATCTGTACCTAATGGTGATCTTGTTGATGGCTCTCGAGTCTATACACATTCTCCATCCTCCATATTTCTTTTGTCTTAACACAGTTGGTACCGTGCATGGGCTCAAACATTCTTTGACCAAACCCTTATCCAACAACTCTTGGACTTGGTTTCTCACCTCCTCATTTTCTTGAGGTGTTAATCTGTATGCTGCCTTGTTTGGCAGGCTTGCTCCTGGTATCAATTTGATATGATGACTGATACTCCTGATGGGTGGCAATGAGTTTGGCAGCTCATCCACCACTATATCAACAAAATTATCCAGCAGCTCCCGAACTTCCTTAGGTAAATCATCCATTGATGTACTCATGAGGATGACTTTGGGCTTCCTCACCATAGCGAACTGCATCTCCTGTTCTCCCTTGACTTCTTTTAGGAGTTCCTTCCCACTCGTGATAAGTATACTTGTGTTGGCTTCCTCCTTTTCTCTCTTCTCCTCCATTGGCAACAACATATGTGTTCTACCATTCTTCTCCAATGTGTATGTATTTTTCCCCCCATCGTGAATGAAATTTTTGTCAAACTGTCATGGCCTTCCCAACAAAATGTGGCATACATCCATGGGAATTACATCACATGTGATTTCATCTTTATATCCTTCTATTTTAATTTCAACCAGGCATTGTTTAGTAATAATTACCTGGTGTCCTTTTTGCAGCCATCAGACTTTGTATGGCCTTGGATGTGCAGTTGGATTCAACTCCAACTTCTCCACCATCTCTGTGGACACTAGATTTTAAGTACTCCCACTGTCAATGATCACCTTGCGGACTCTATCCTTGGTCTTGCAAGTTGTCCTAAAGAGATTGTTCCTTTGCACTGGCTCCTCAATTTCTGCCTCTGGTTTCAGGAGAACTTTTCTCAACATCAAGGATGCTCCATCCTTTGCTCCCTCTGGTTCAACATCTCTTCACTTTTCTTCTGAAATGGGAGCTTCTCCTCCTTCCTTCTTCTTCTCGGGACATTCCCAAGACATGTACCCTATATTTCCAAAGTTATAGCACCTTACTCCTCCTCTGTCTCTTCCTCTAGAAGAGTTTCTTCCACCACCCTGTCATCATCATGAACTTCCTCCTCGTTCCGAGTGATTGTGTGGTTTCTCAGCCTCGTCCTTAGACTGATGTGCCCTGTCATGGTTACATCCCTTACTCTTGCTTGGGACCAAGATTTTACCTCTTCCTCATTGGTTCTGCTTTCTGACCAACTTCTCCTCTACCTTCAGAGAAAAATCATAAGAATCCTCCACAGTCCTCACTGACATCATGCTTAGCTCGTCCTAGACTTCATATCTCAAGCCATTTACATATCTAGCGAATTTTTCTTTGTCTCTCTCCCTTTGTCCAGTTCTAATGTTAAGCTTATAGAACTCCTTGGTGTACTCCTTGACTGTCATTCCTTTATGTCTAAGGTTCTGTAGTTTTCTAAATAGATTGATCTTGTAGATCGTTGAATGTTGGAATGAGTTATTTTCCATTGTAGAATTTGAAGAATGAACCAAGTTCTTAGTCTAGATTTGCTCTGTTTTCTAGTTTCCAGTTTGATCATAATTTGAAGATAATTTGAGTTTAGACTTACTCTGTTTTGTTAGGGTAGCTAGCTTATGGTCTGGTTAAAGAAAGCTTCCAGTACTTGTAGGGTAAAATAGGACATTTATTAGTTTCACCTTTGTTAGATATAGAATTGCTTGATACTTAGATTAAATAAGAGGTTTTTAAAATGTTCTCTCTTTTATGGTTCAGATAGATATTTTGATGATTAGATGTTTAAGATAATGGTAGATATCCTTGGGTGATTTTATTATATTAGGAATAGAAATACCTTTGCTTAACTCTGAATTGTTTCCATTTGATTAATTAGACAAGATATGATTAGTTTTATGATAATCATTAGTATTCAGTTTATAAGAGTAAGTTTATGTTTTTTTCTCAGAATAACCTTTAGGTAGGAGTTAGAATCTTACCAGCACATATAGTGTAGCAGCTCTAAGTTAACTTACCCTGGTTTGACAATTTAGTGTTTTCAGGTAATTAAAATCTTTAAGACAACAGCCTGACATTTTTGGCGTCGTTACCGGGGAGTTGTTTAGAAGGTAAGTTAGATAATTGATTTGGTTATTTTCTTAAATGTATTTGGTTTAGTGTGGCATGTTAGTAGGTTGACGAAAGAGGAGCTGTGAAATGAAGGGTGAGAACCGACACATCTGTTATCATAGGTTCCTCTGAAACCCAATCTTAGTTTTTCTTTTATCTAGTATGTTTTCATGAAAAATAGAGATCATAGAGGTAGATTTAGGGGAAACTCAAAACAAAAAAAACAAAAAAAAGAAACCTCCACCCAAAAATAAATAGAAACTGAGACTGGAACTCTGGCTGAGGAAACCATAGAGCAAAACATAGAACCAGGAAACACCACATACCAACAAATTCAAATTCCTGGTGATCCAAGCTCTGTTGACACAGTTAATCCAGAAGAAGTGCAAGCTATTTTCAAGAACCCTGACACTATAATTTCACAAATAACAACTACAATTGTTGAATCAAAGGTAACAGGATCCTCAAAAGAACCAATAGGATATAGTAATTATGTCAAAAAGAATCCAGAGAGGTGGGATTTCACACCCTCACCAAAGAAAGATCAGATTGCATATACAATTTTTGGTAATCCTTTTAACATGGAAGAAAGAGGGAGAGAATTGGATAGAAGAGAAAGAGGAGAAATTCATGTTGGAAATGAAGAAGAAGAACAAGTAGAGACTAAGCTAAGACCAGAAACCAACTTTGGGTTTCCAATTTTGGATTTGGTCCAGAATGTCAATAGGAAAAATATCCCACCTTTGGCACTACCAACATTTTATGGGAAAAGTAGTGAAGACCCAGATGTCTTTCTTTTTGAGTTTGTTATCCTATGCAGGAGTTATAATTATCTCTAGGATGCACATAAGTTGAAGTTGTTTCCTACTACCCTAAAATATTTTGCATTACATTGGTTCATGAGTTTAGGAGAGTACATCATTAGATCTTGGGAGGATATGAAGACACAATTTTTAAAGAAGTACCAAGACTATTGTAGACCCAAGGATTCTCGAAATGATATTTTTAAAACGCAACAACAAGATGAAGAGAGCCTTGAAGATTTCTTAGAAAGATTTACATATAATCTTCAAAAATCCAAATATAATGATCTCCAAGATGAAGCAATCAAGACTCTTTTATTAAAAGGGGTTTCAGATGAATACATTGACACTCTCAACTTAATGGCTTCAGGATACATTTATCAGAAAGACTTTGAAGCACTCAGTGAACTATGTAGAACTTATTCGAGAAGTAGGGGGAAAACGACAAAAAGTGTGAGAGAACCTGTCAACAAAAACACCAAAGTACCCACATCTGGTGGAGTTACTAGAATTGAACTGGGAAACCTTTTGGAAAATTTTAAAACAAACATTTTAGGAACGATCGGCTCTCAATTAGACACTATGAAGATTAAGAACAAACAAGAAGAGGAAAACCCTATATTAATCATATTCTACGCAAAATGCAGAAAAAGGCATCCTTTATGAGAATGTCCTTTGGACAATGTTTTTGTATGTGCAATTTGTACTAAAAATCATAAAATAGAAGATTTTCCATCCTTACCAGGATTGCAAGCTATATTCAAGGGAGGGGAAGCTCCAGGGACTCCATCTGCACCTAAGAGGCCTTGGCAACCTAGGAACTCGAATATGTATCAAGAACCATCCCCACAACCTTTTGGCTACTATCCACCCTTCTCTCAACAACAACAACATCCATGGAATTGGCTAAATTGGCCTCCGCAAAATGTCCCTTCTCAACCTTGGTATCAGGGATGGAGATAACATAATTATGGAAATAACCAAAAGCAACATGTGGTATCAATTCCCCAAAATCCATGTACTCAATACCCTCCAAACATGCATCAACTATTTCCTGGATTTACTCCACCTCCTTTACCACCTATTCAACAAACCTCTCAGCAGCCTCATAATCCACCTCGTCCCACCATATTACCTGCTCAACCCATTCCAAATCCTAATAACAGACCACCTCTTCCACTCCATAGTGATGATTTTCAAAACTACCCAGCTTAGACCATAAACCCCATTTCCATACAAGAAATACAATTGAGATCTGGGAAAACTTTAAATAAAACTCAGCCTATAACAAGAACAACACCAAAGGTAATTATCCAAGAACATGAAGAAGAACCTGTAGATGATTTATCAAATGGGGTATATTTGAAAGATGTCATCATTCCAAAGAATAAAGTCTCTGAATCATAACATAACATACAAACTCAGGTTCCCTGAACACCTCCTTTTCCTGAGAGGTTGCTCATTGAAAAACCAATTTCTCAATCTGAGTTTGACATCATGAATGAACTAAAAAATGTCTGTGTTAAGATTCCATTGTTACAAGTGATCAGAGATGTTCCAATCTACGCCAATACCATTAAAGAACTTTTCATTAAGAAACCAGGTCGGAAACAGAAAGATCCACCCACGATACACCTAGTAGGCCAATCATCGAATTGTATTTCTAAAGCTCCTAAGATTGTGAAGTATGCCAACCCTAGGAACCCAATAGTATCAGTTACTATCAACAATGTTTCTATTGGTAATACTTTAGTCGACTTAGGTGCAACCATTAATATAATGACTATTAATACAGTTGAACTGTTACAACTAAGTCAATTCCTTCGCCCTACCCCTACAGTTCTTGAACTTGCTGATAGAACAACTATAAAACCTGCTGGGGTCCTCGATGACATTCTTGTTACATTAGCTTCATGGGAATATCCTGTTGAATTCATGATTATTCATTCAAAGGATCCCACGAAAGGTCATCCAATCATTTTAGGTAGACCTTGGTTGGCTATGACCAATTCTTTCATAGGATGTTGTGGTAGGGATATGTTCATCTCAAATGGAATTTCTTCACAGAAGCTTAATCTTTTTCCACCTGCTCAACCGATTACAGAAGAATTATGGTGGCTAAAATATCCCTATCATGAGAATGATGAGAAAGAACCTTTATTCTCTGTTGATGAATTTCACGCGTTACAAGAACCAACAGAGGATGATATTTTAATCCAATTTCTTTCTATGACAGAAAATGTCGAGTTTCCACAAACATATTTTCAATACAATCAAATTTTCAAAGAGGAATTTCAAGAACGAAGTGAGTCATTTTTCTCATTTTCACCATCTATGGTTTTCACCATTGATGAGCATCCGGGGTCATATACCATTCCAGTAGAACTTAGCCCAGGCAAATGTCTATACATCAATTCTGAATTAAGTCTCAGCCAACAGGAACAGTTAACGAATCTTTTGAAAGAACAGTCAGGGGCATTTGCATGGGAGTACGTTGATATGAGAGGAGTGCATCCTGACACCTATATTCACCACATATATATCCAACCAGAGATAACACCAATAATACAACCACAAAGGCATATGAATCAAATCCTAAAATATTTTGTGAAATAAAAGTTACAGAAATTATTAAACGTAGGATTCATTTATCCAATTTCTGACAGCAAGTGGGTTTCACCCCTTGTTGTGGTACCTAAGAAAATGACAGGGAAATGGAGAATGTGTGTAGACTTTAGGGAGTTGAATAAGGMAACCCTGAAGGACTACTTTCCCTTGCCTTTCATAGATCAGGTTTTGGATAGCTTGGATGGAAAAAGATACTTTTCCTTTCTCGATGGATATAGTGGATACAATGAGATTCAAATTGCTCCCGAAGACCAGGACAAAACAACATTCATGTGTCCTTGGGGAACTTATTCTTATAAAGTGCTACCTTTTGGACTATGCAATGTTCTTGCTACATTTTAGAGAGCAGTCCTTGGGATTTTCGTTGACTTAATTCATGATTGTGTGGAAGTGTACATGGACGATTTTACTGTTTATGGTAATACCTTCGAAGAAGCCATAAGTGATCTTGAGAAAGTCTTGATTCGTTGTCAGGAATCAAATTTATCCCTTAGTCACAGAAAAATCAAAATGCTATTAACTGAGGGAATAGTGTTGGGTCTTCATTTGTCTGCAGAAGGAATTAAAGTTGATCTAGCTAAAATTGAAGTAATAGTTAAGCTTTCCTCTCCGAAAACCCAAAAAGATGTGCAAAGTTTTTTGGGACATGATGGATATTATCGTCGATTTATTGAAAACTTTACAAAGATAGCTAGCCCCATGTTTAAACAGTTAGAAAAGGATGCAGAATTTTGTTGGGATAACAATTGTCAAAATGCTTTTGAAAATTTGAAAGCAAAATTGTCCATGGCACCTATTCTAAGAGGACCAAATTGGTCTCTTCCTTTCCATATTTCAACTGATGCCTCAAACACTTCTTTAGGAGGAGTTCTTGGACAAAAAGAAAACCAACAAAACTATGCAATTTACTTTACTAGCAAAAACCTTACTCCTCCTAAGTTGAACTACACTGTAACAGAGAAGGAATTTTTGGCTGTAGTTCATGCCACTAACAAATTCTGTCATTACATCACTGGATATGAGGTTTTTGTACATACCGACCATTCTGCTATTATATTTTTGATGAAAAAACCAGTTACTACCAGAAGAATCACACGATGGATTTTGCTACTTCAAGAATTTAACATCACTATAGTTGATCGGCCAGGAAAAGAAAATGTAGTTGCGGATTTTCTTTCTCGTATCCCTCAAGATAGTACTGACATTCCAGTGAATGATAATTTCCCTGATGAACATCTATTTGTAGTATCTATTAAGACCCATTGGTTTGCAGATACGGAAAATTACTTAGCTATAGGGAGACTGCCAGCTCATTTGTCATCACCACAAAAGAAAAGAATTGTCCAGCAAAGTGCTTATTACTCTTGGGTAGGAAGTGATCTTTTCTATACAAGTCCTGATATGATCATTAGGAGATGCATTCAGGAAGATGAGATTCCCGATATCCTTCAGGCCTATCATGATGAGCCATGTGGAGGACACTTCTCTGATAAGAGAACGACATATAAAGTCTTACAATCAAGATATTATTGGCTGACACTGTTTAAAGATGCAACAAAATATGTAAGAAGATGTGATAGTTGTCAGAGGATGGGGAGACCTACTGTAGCAGATGAGATTCCCTTACGACCACAAGTTGTGATTGAACCTTTTGATAAATGGGAACTTGATTTTGTAGGACCGATTTCCCCAATGTCGAGGAAGAAGAAGTACATCTTGGTTTGTACAGATTTTGTGACCAAGTGGGTAGAGGCAAAATCCTTATATCAAGAAACTGAGAAATCAGTGGTTGAATTTATTTATGAAGATATCTTTACCTGCTTTGGTGTTCCACGAGAGATTGTTACTGATCAAGGTGCTCAATTCACTTCTAATATGATGAAGGAACTCACAAATAAATATGGGATAAAACACTATAAGTCTTCCCCATACCATCCACAAGCCAATGGGCAAGTGGAATCCACGAATAAAGTTCTAGAAGCTATTTTGACCAAGACAATTCATTTACATCACAAAGATTGGGTGGATAGACTTCTAGAGGATTTATGGGCTTATCGGACTACGTGGAGAAATACCACTGGTCATACCCCTTATGAATTGGTATTTGGCAAGCAAATTCTCCTTCCCGTAGAATTTCAGATTCATACCATCCGCATAGCAGCAGAATTGGGTTTGAATTTGGATGAGGCACATAAACAAAGAGTTATTCAATTAAATGAATTGGGAGAAATCAAACAAGATGATCTTCAAAGAACTATCCTCGTACAAAATCAACGTAGAAAATGGCATGATAAATACATTAAGAAGAAGCATTTTCCTTGCTAAGAACCATGGGAATACATCAATGTCTCTTGGTTGATAGATCCTACAGTTGAATCGACACCAAGACCTTTATTTGTACCTGTTAGGATGTACTATAGATACCTTGAGGCCCATTGACATTAATGGTGGGTCATCTCGCATTGGTTAACAACATTCATTAATGGACGATAATCCAATGATTTATTTTTGTGTTCGACTCCAGACCATTTATTCACACAAATAAGAATTGTACCATGGGTTAAATATTTGAAGTTGTTGAATACATAATTTTAATTGATTTCTTTCAGGAATGAACAAAATGACAGGTTCAGGGATAGCCATCAGATAATTTTCTTCATAAACAAGGAATATTTTTCTCAGCAAGTTATTATTGGTTCAAGTTTCTCTGCAGATCTCGGTTTATTTGATCAGTACCAGTCAGTGCCAGATAGAATCAATCAGTCACAGTTGTTATCAACAGTACATATTCCAGTTACAACTTTGGCACCCTCTAGATTCATAATTGGCTTCAAATCTCTGCAGTAAGAAAATAATGCATAACAGGGAGTAGGTAATCGAACTCAGGTACGCTTAGTTTCATGTTAGTTTAATTTATTAAATTACACATTAATAACTTGAGCTATGACTGCCTCGATACTCCATGACATTTCATTATCCCTATACTCTGTACTTAAAAGGATGAGTTCAATTCTTCTTGACATTTCGTATCATGGAGAATGAACTGCATTATAATGGTTGAATTTGACATGACTCATATGAATTGATATTTTGAAAAGGTGTACGTCCATCATCATTCCTTCACACGCTACTGATCCTCACGACACTTAAAATGTCCTTCCATAATTCCTCTCACGACCTATTTCATACATCATACTCTATTCCTCTGTTGCCCTCATCTAACTCCATTGCTCACCTTTGAACCTTTCCTATTATACTGAGTAGAATCATGGTGGTGAATGGTCACGAACCAGAGACTTATGCCGATTTATAGGCTCTTCCTGAGTATGAAGCCACCAAACACATTTTTCAAAAAGATGGATGGGAGCCATTCTTCAAGAAATTTGACGACACTTCAATTCGCTCTGCACTTTCATGGTGGACTAGCTAAAGTGGGCGAGCTGGAATTTGAAGTCACAAAGAAGTTCATTTCTGAAGTAATTTAGTTACCCAGCACTGGTTAGAAATGGACGAAGGGCCAGCCAGTCGACAAAAATCTCTGCACGTAGCTCCTGCAACCCCAGTATCGAAAATTACAATGGTCATAAGGCACATCAAGGTTATGGTTGGAACTGAAATGGGCTCAGTTGCTATCCATACTTCAATGCTACCTCACTTGCGAAGGTCGGTACACGATCGTGTTTCCCTGTCATGCTCGACTCCTACTGCATTTCAAAGATAACCATTTGGTGAACATCCCTTATTTTTTGTTGAAGAGCTTGAAGAAAATGGCAGAACAAGTTCGCAAAGCCAAATATTTTAGAGGCAGTCTGTTTCATTTTGGTCTTGTCAAAATCTTGGTTAAGTTTGCGTTATCCCACAAAAAGGAATCTTTGGATATGTTTGTTGTAAGAACCCTAGCCTCTGACAAATCTAAATATAAAGATATCAAGTCCACTGCTCCATAAAAGAAGTCAAATTCTATGAAAAAGGTTGTTAAAACCCTAGCCAAAATCTGTGATGACCCTGAGTATACACTAGATTGCACAATTGAGGTCAGTGATGGTAATCCTGGCATTGAACATTCGTTTGATATCCATGGTTCTGATGGTGTGGAAATTAGCCATGAAAAAGTGGAAAACACTGCTTCTACAGATGTAAATGTTGAAACTACGATTTCTTCTCCGACTGCTAAAAATATAATTGATGTGGAACAACTTGAGGAGTTAATCAACAAACCTAGAAGAAATCCTAAATGTAAATGCACACTTTCAGATATGGATAACTCTGTGCCTAGTTATCCATTACAGGAAAGATTGAAAAGTATGAATGATCATGAGGAGGCTCCAGAGTCTTCTAAGATGACATGGACTCTCTCTCAATAGATTAGAAAAGTCTGTAAAGTCAATCAGCAAGATAATGTGCCCAAAGAAATTGAGCGGGACAAGCCAATTCAAATACCAGTCGATACCCCTGTTTAGGTATATGATGAGTTCACTCATGAACCCAGTCCAGTCGACACCCCTGTTCAAGTATATGACAAGTTTACTCATGAATCTAGTCCAGTCGACACCCCTGTTCAAGTATATGATGAGTTCACTCATGAATCTAGTCCAGTCGACACCTTTGTTCAAAGACCAGATGAGTTCACTCATGAGTCTATCCCTCAAACACAACAAGGTCATGGTAAGACATTCAAATCTTACTGTGAAATCTCTTCTAGTATATATTTGCGACCAATGGTTGTCAGATTGGAAAACAAGAATCACAGGTTAAAAGAGACATTACATGAATATTCCATACTGGATCGACATATCAAAACAGAAAATGAACTTATGAAATTCAGGCAAGCTCACTTCTCATCAAAGATTGAATGATTAAAACGAAAAAATAGAGGTCTTTTTCAAAAGAATAGGAGACTGCAAAAGATTGCCAGGAAGCACATCACCATTAATCGGGTTCTTAAGAAGGAAATCAGAAACATAAAAAAACATGAGAAATTGAAAATGTTGGTTGCAATTGCTGCAACACTCTGATGAATCTTAGTTTTTGACTTTTTGTTGCCTGAGGACGGGAAAAGACTTCAGCTTGGGGGAATGTTAGTCTCCAATTTTGACCATATTTTTGCCTATATCATGTCAGATATACCCCCATTTCATATCCAGTATCATTTCCTTCTGGAGTTACCATGACACATTTTTGCATCATTTTTCCCTAAATGGAGCTACTTCTGGCCTTACCATGACACATTTTACATCATTTTTCCCTAAATGGATCTATTCAAGGTATTCATATGATTCAAGTTATTCTTAATGTATTTTGATAATTTAAACTAATATTGATACTAACGTGACATGAGTTAGGTACTTGTTCCCTTGAAACAAACTTATCAATGCTAGGTACCGGCTTGCACTTAGTGGAGATGTCAAAGACTTGCATGACATTGCCAGATTGGAATGATAGTCTGATTCATTTGATTGATTGAGTCATAGCTCAATGAGATGACTCAGAGAAAAATTATAGAATTGTTTATTATGATTCTTTATGATCCACGCTTCTTGACACTGCGTGTCATGAAGCTGTGAAATTAGTTTTAACTAACTATGAGTCATTTTCGGATCTAAGATTCGCTTAGATTAATGCACCTATGTTCAAGACTATTTTGGGGAGGATCTATATAAACTCAGATCGCTCTCAAGAAACGTTGGTTATGATATATTATGTTATGTGATTTCTAATAATACAATTTGCTATGTGTTATATCATTTTCTGTTAAATGATTTGAGTTTGTTTATGAATTATGGAACGTGAGGTATGAAACAGTTATGCATGGAATAATTTGAGTAGCTTTGGTTTCGTTTTAGGGTGATTGCACCTCTTGGTTGGGCCCACCAAGAGGTTCAATTCGTTGTCTCTTTTCCATAGTATAGTTAGTTTATTTCTAGTTCTAGAATCTGTGTGTGAGTTAGTTTTTAACTTGAAGTTACTCTGCTAAATTCTGGCTTAGTCATTTTTTCGTTTAGATCATTCTCAGTTTGATATTATCTTGTAGATCATTGAATGTTGGAATGAGTTATTTGCCATTGTAGAATTTGAAGAATGAACCAAGTTCTTAGTCTAGATTTGCTCTGTTTTCCAGTTTCCAGTTTGATCATAATTTGAAGATAATTTGAGTTTAGACTTACTCTGTTTTGTTAGGGTAGCTAGCTTATGGTCTGGTTAAAGGAAGCTTCCAGTACTTGTAGGGTAAAATAGGACATTTGTTAGTTTCACCTTTGTTAGATTTAGAACTACTTGATACTTAGATTAAATAAGAGGTTTTTAAAATGTTCTCTCTTTATGGTTCAAATAGATATTTTGATGATTAGATGAGTCTCCAATTTTGACCATATTTTTTCCTATATCATGTCATATATACCCTCATTTCATATCCAGTATCATTTCCTTCTGGCCTTACCATGACACATTTTACATCATTTTTCCCTAAAGGAGCTATTCAAGGTATTCATATGATTCAAGTTATTTTTAATGTATTTGGATACTTTAAACTAATATTGATACTAACGTGACATGAGTTAGGTATTTGTTCCCTTGAAACAAACTTATCAGTACCAGGTACCGGCTTGCACTTAGTGGAGAATGAGATTTCAAAGACTTGCACGACATTGCCCGATTGGAATGACAGTCCGATTCATATGATTGATTGAGTCATAACTCAATGAGATGACTTAGAGCGAAATTATAGAACTGTTTATTATGATGCTTTATGATCCATGCTTCTTGACACTGCATGTCATGAAGCTGTGAAATTAGTTTTAACTAACTATGAGTCATTTTTGCATCTAAGATTCGCTTAGATTAATGCACCTATGTTCAAGACTATTTTGGGGAGGATCTATATAAACTCAGATCGCTCTCAAGAAACGTTGGTTATGATATATTATGTTATACGATTTCGGATAATACAATTTGCTATGCGTTATATTATTTTTTGTTAAATGATTTGAGTTTGTTTATGAATTATGGAGTGTGAGGTATGAAACAGTTATGCATGGAATAATTTGAGTAGCTATGGTTTCGTTTTAGGGCGATTGCACCTCTTGGTTGGGCCCACCAACAAGTTCAATTCGTTGTCTCTTTTCCATAGTATAGTTAGTTTATTTCTAGTTCTAGAATCTGCGTGTGAGTTAGTTTTTAACTTGAAGTTACTCTGCTAAAATTTGGCTTAGTCATTTTTTTGTTTAGATCATTCTTAGTTTGATATTATCTTGTAGATCGTTGAATTTTGGAATGAGTTATTTTCCATTGTAGAATTTGAAGAATGAACCAAGTGCTTAGTCTAGATTTGCTTTGTTTTCCAGCTTCCAGTTTGATCATAATTTGAAGATAATTTGAGTTTAGACTTACTCTGTTTTGTTAGGGTAGCTAGCTTATGGTCTGGTTAAAGGAAGCTTACAGTACTTGTAGGGTAAAATAGGACATTTATTAGTTTCACATTTGTTAGATTTAGAACTACTTGATACTTAGATTAAATAAGAGGTTTTTAAAATGTTCTCTCTTTTATGGTTCAGATAGATATTTTGATGATTAGATGTTTAAGATAATGGTAGATAGCCTTGGGTGATTTCTTTATATTAGGAATAGAAATACCTTTTCTTAACTCAGAATTGTTTCCATTTGATTAATTAGACAAGATATGATTAGTTTTAAGATAATCATTAGGATTCAGTTTATAAGAGTAAGTTTATGTTTTCTTCTAAGAATAACCTTTAGGTAGGAGTTAGAATCTTACCAGCACATATAGTGTAGCAGCTCTAAGTTCACTTACCCTGGTTTGACAATTTAGTGTTTTCAGGTAATTAAAATCTTTAATACAACAGCCTGACAGCATCGTCTCCTGCAGCTTCTTCAGCCTCAAATTCTTCACTTTCTGCATCACTGACATCCCCAGCGTCAGGTGCTCTTCTCTGTGTTGCTTCCATTGTCTCCATTCGAGCACAAATCTCTCACACTTCCCTTTCTACAACACAGTTGCCTAAAGATGAATCTTGTCTTCTTGGTGGCATGGTGTTGACTGTTTATCACACATAGGGTACAACTCTGAGTTTTTTTGTCTCCTTCTTTTTCCTCCTTCTTTTTCTTTTTCCTCTTTTTACAGACAAAAAATTGTCTCTGATACCACCTAATGCAGACCCCCTATTCCTCCTAAGGGCTGCACAACCTCCCGGTCAAGATCTTCTGATGGAGATGAAATGGCTCTTCTGGTTTTGAATTGGAATCCTTTGGACGAATACATAGGTCCCTTACAAATGCTCAGTTGGATTTTTCGGGCGCCAAGCGCGAGCTTCCCACAACACACGACCAAGGGTTGTGAACAAGTACCAAGTTAAAAAGGCGTTTATCAAGGACCAAGACTTCACAGGTCAAGTGTCCCATCTTTTGGCCTCTCGAACCCCCCAGTAGCCGAAATGCCGAAATGGCCCTACGCTCGCTCCTTTGGGATTTCGCGTTTCGTGAAATTTGGATGCAAGGGATATCCTCGCTCTTTAGGGTCTCTGATCATCGAAAAGTCGAAATACCTGGTGCCTATTCCTTTTCGGGATTTTGTTGTTCACGAAATCAAGATGTAAGGGGATGTCTTTACTCCTTGGAGGTTCCAGTCGCCGAAAATCCGAAATGACTCTGTGAATACTCCTTTTTGGGATTTCTCGTTTCACGAAATCAAGATGCAAGGAGTGTCCCTGCTCCTTGGAGTTTCTGGTCATCGAAAAGCCAAAATGCCAAAATCTGAAACACCGAAATGCCTGGTGTCTGTCGATTTTTGGATTTTGCATTTCACGAAATCAGGATACAAGGAGTATCACTGCTCCTTGGAGTCTCCGGTCACTGAAAAGATGAAATGTCGAATGTCGAAACGCCAAAATTTTTTGACGTCTAATCATTGGCTCACAATAATTCCTATGATCGACGGCTGAGGTTGAATCGTAATTTCGTTGTTTCGCGATTTGGGATTCTGGGGGACAAAACCTCCCTCCTTCCAACTCTTGGTACCCGAAGTATCGAAATGAACATCGAGAACCTCTCGATGCTAGCCTCCTCGCATCTCTACCTGATCCAATGGCCTACAGGGTTTCGGTGTTCCTCCTTGAGGATTCTCCACTGTTCGTTCGGATCCCCGAAATTTCCTCCTGGATTTATGCAAGGTTAAAGCCTGCGCTCCTCTTTTTCAATTGGATGGTCTACGGGAATTTCCACCGCAATCCGACGCTCGATGGCGTTCTTCCTTCTGATCTTTACTCAATTTTGACTTAGAATATTTCTAAGTCTACGAAGATTCGGTCTTCGATTCTTCCAGGGAAATGAATTCCTGGACTTCAACAACACTTCGAAGGTGTTATCCCTTATGAGCTTTGTCTGGTTCAGACATCGATAACTCAAATTCACAACGTTTTCTCCTTGGCTCAATGCACACCTTCCAGAGCTCCTGGTGAAGAGAAAATAATTCCCCAGTGTTTTTCTCTGGCTCAATGCAGACCTTGCAGAGCTCCTAATGAAGAGAAACAATTGAAACTGGAAAAACACATTGTTCCAATCACTTGCTTATAAAACAGAAATTAATAGGTAAATACACATAGTCCAAGCACAACACATTTGGATCAATTTTCCATTCTGTTCTATTCATAAGTGCCCACTGGCTACATAACACATACAAATTTTAGTAGTTCAAAAACTGAGATCTCTCTGCTCACTCGCAGTTCTCTCACAGATGACTTCTCTCTTCCTACTTCCCTCTGCTAATTGGGCTTACAAACTTTTACATAACTCAAAATATCCCTAGGGTTTTCCCTTTCTACTTGCCTACTCTAAACCTTATCCTATGCTATCTTAGATTGATCATTTTCCAGAGACGAAGTGGAACTTCTTCTCTGTTTTACAATTTCAAAAACTTGCTTCAAAGGGAAAACCCGACATCAGTTCAAGCGTGTCTCCGAAGGTGAATTTCGGTGTTGAGTGGAGGTGGATCTTGAAATTAGTTGAACTGCCATGTTGAAGTTCTGGGAGAACTCTCACGTGTTGAGTGGTCCCACCTCTGCATGCTTGCCAACGAGAATAGTTTAAGGATTATGACTATAAATTTTCCATAATTTTCCATTGTTTATTTTTAGAGATATAGATTTTTCATTTCACTGAATCATAATCTCACCTAAAAATTTTATGTAGTGATCTTTTTTTTAAATTAAATAAATTTAGATAAAAACAATGAAAATGAAAACAAATTATATCCAATGAAAGTAGATTCAATTTTAAAAATGTTGGTATCAATTCTGAAACTAAATTATGAGTATTTGTAGGAGTCTGCTACCTTGAAAGATCAAGTAAGATGGAGAGAATTTGTAGTTTCCTACAAACAATCCCATTTTCAGGTTTTCGGCCGAAATGTTCTTTCAGTTGAAAACTATTTTTTAACGGAATCCGTTAAAAATAAACGTTTCAGCTGAAAATTCTTTTGGCCGAAATATGATTACCATAGGAAAATAATCCATTTGAAAAAAATTGTACACGAATTTCGAGGACACCGTTCAATTTGACGTGCAAAGTTTCAGGCCGAAAAAATTCCTAGAAACATTTTTTCGGTTGAAAAATTGCCGCTAGGAATTTTTGAGACCCGATTGTCATGAAAGTGTTACCCATCTTCATTATTTTACCCATAATAATTATACATTGCTCTTTTTTTCCCTAGTGGTATCATAGCTTGGATAGGGGGTGGTGTCCATAAAATACTACCTACAATTAGATGGAAAATTGCTATGTCTCAGTCAGTTACTTATCGTTCAATCTTTAATATAGATAAGTTATTTAGTATTCAACAAAGATAAGTTCTTCATCCTCGTTCTAGAAATTCTTTATATATATATATATATAATTTGTATGAATCATGGTTAATGGTTTATTAATGAAGATTGCATTTGTAATCCATTATAGTATTTTCTTCTACATATGCCAAATTATTTCTATAGATTTCCATTAGTGGCCATGATGTTATAATTCTTGTATTCTTTGCGAGGAACAAAAATTATCTTGGTAGAATGATAGGGATGATCAAATTCAAGCCTAGAATTGTTCTTGAATTAACAAAATTCCCCATTCGGCTATTGATCCATATAAGGAACCTTTTAGCTTCTCACGGAATAGTTCATGCCATATATTTGTCAGGGAGATTTACACTATGAGATTTCTAAAATGTATGCTATTATATACTCAATTTTTTCAAGAGAAGGCTTACCCACTGATGAAGTGAAGTATGCAATTGCAGTTGCAATTCGTTCTCCTTCATCCTTGGAGCATCCTCAATAAGTGTTTCAATCTACCCAATTTTTCTGTTGGTTTCATTTCCTTGATGAAATGTTGTCAACAACTAGACTTTATATCAGTTGTTCCATTTTTTTCTCAGTGCATTCTGAAAGAGAATGCATCTGTGTACAGTTTATGGAACGTCCAAAACAAAACTATTCATCTATTGAACTTTCTTCTTTTAATGTTTTTAATGAATCTATTATGAATAATGGGGTTTAGTATTATGGGTAGTATTTTCCTGAGGCCCGACCAAATCCATGGAAACATGAATATAAGATATTTACTATGGTGTTCTCACAATCTCTATTGATAAAATATGTAGTGTGACATGGCTTTAGTGTGACTTAAATATTCCAATCAAATGGCATGAATTGGTTGTATTGGTTTTTATACTAGGAGCATAGTTGATTATTGGAGAAATATCTGTGTATCTTGTTTTGAGAAATTTCCGTAGTACAAGGTAAACCACCATGTCACTCCAAGGATTTGAACCTGAGTGGGGCGGGTAACAATCATTCTTCCCAACCACCCAGATTATATCCAATGGACTAGATTACAAGTATTATAGCTATGCAATGTTTGGTATTGTATTTTCCATATTTCTTTTGGATTGTTGCAATGGACTATATGATTAAGACTAGTTGTGCCATGCTACACTTGAAAATTTCTCCCAAACATGCCACAAGTGTGTAGGATGATATTTCCATGGGCACTAAGATAACTCATAGGCCCAGGTAACATCCCCTCATTTTGATCATGCCAACATTTACTAGTTCCATTGATTGTATATGATCACTTGCAGTAATATCTCCATTATTTAGGACATACTAAGGATAGTGTGGATATTATACACCTTGTAGACATATCTAATATCTAATAGGGACGGGAAAAGAATTCTCTTTATTACTTAAAATGAGTCAACTTACAAAAGTTGAGACCGACCATCGCTCCTTGAACCTGATCCTGGGCTCCTCTTCTTCTGTCCTTCAACTGCTTTGCTTTAAATCTCCTTTGGAATTAGGAAAGGCTAAAGGGTTGGGACAATGGAATATGTAAATGGGTAGAGTTTCTTTGCTATATTATTCCTTCTTCCAAATAGTACCCCTACCCCTTCTTTTATAGGCTAGAAGGAGCTAGGTATTTGGACGAACCCTCAGCCATGCATGGCCAGGAGTTTTAGTTAACTCACCCAAATATTTTTGTTCCATCGGAAACTTTCCTTTTTTCATGATTTTGTCGGTCCACGCAGGCTGTTTTGGGTCAGCCAGCGTGTACACGCATGCAGTAATAGGTTAGGGCGCGTGGGCCTTTACACGAGGATTTTCAAAGAGTTGTTCAATAGTGTTTTTGGCAAAGAAAGGATATGAGTTGGCCTGATGCCAGGTAAGCATGTGTGGTGCAATTTAGGGTTATAACAGATGCCCCCTAATGTTTGAGGTCAGAAGAGCATCTGATGGCCGAAATACATTACCAATCTTTACTGATGTGCCGAACGATTGAGCCCAAGGATCAGGAACTGGAAGGTGTCATATGCAAAATAACAAATGTCTCACCGAGGTGGGCATACCCATGCTCGGGATACAAATAGAACCATGGATACCAATCAAATACACTGTAGATCCATGTCAAATAACTATAAAGAGTAGCCATGAACAATACATAGCGGAGCTACATCTCGAAATCAGAAAGATATACATATAGAGTATCCATCTTCCAGAAGTTGATTCGGCCTGATGGCTGGAGATGAGATCTTCAGAGCTCAAGAAACGACTTCAAAATATTCCAAAACTTGGGTAGGAGTGTAATATGAGTGTACGACTGCACTACCCAGAGGTCTTCGACGGCTCGTCGGTCATGGACTTGATAATCTTGATGATCGAATTGAAGGCTTCAGTGATTTCAAACAAGGACTTGATTGGACATTCAGGATTGTCGTGTATGCGGAAAAAAGACACATTGAAGAGGGTCCAACTTAGGCTTAGTGACAAAATTCCCTTGGACAATAGCACGACAAGTGATGAGACTCAGGAAACATGAATGTTAATCATAAGTCTACAAACAGGAGGCAATGCAAACTCTCCATATGTTTGGAAGAATAACCAAACGGTGGAGGACACAACTCTATATAGCGAGAAAAGATTCCTAAGGTTGTACTACATCCCATAGTCTGATGAACAAATGGACAGATGTGCTTTATCCAAGGGAAACTCATTATACTGCCAATAAAGAAAATACTTTTCCCTTCCTCCTTTTGGGGTATATTTGATTTTTTTTTTGTTCTTTTCAATAATTGTGGAAAAAGAATAAAGGAATATTACATTACAATGGAGGAATAAGTATTGCAAATATACAAGCTCAAGGCACAAGGACAAGGCTGATGTTCTAGTAAAATGATACTCGGGAAAAATCCTCTGGCGGTTAAAGGTGTTAAGACGCAGAAGCAAACTATCACAAAGCTAGTGGATAAGGTATGCAAATGCAGTTGATAAAACACACAATGGTAACGTCCTTCGATGTAAGTTTAAAGAGCCCAGAGAAGGTAAGATCAGTGGTTTTTCATATTTAGAGAGTCTGAAAAAACATAAAAGGAGACTCCACTGGGGTACCTTTTTTGAAGATAGACTATTCGGTTCGAAAAAGGGGTAAATTATCACTGATTAAACGTCGATTCAAAACCATTTTAATGAGTGTGACAAGGACAAGATCACTCGGCCATTTTTTCACTTTTAAGGATTCTCAAAAAATCTTAACTATGGACTCCATCAAGAATATTCTTCTGGACCAATTTAACGAGTGTGAAAGAATAAGGTCAGTTGGTGATCTTTTCAATTTTAGGGAGTCTGAAAAGAGCTTAACTATGGACTCTGTGGGGGTTTCTTTTTCATAATTTTAGTCCCTCAGGCCCGAAAAAGGGGTAAAATTATACTTGAGAGTACTCTTCTAAAGAACAAAAGTTCTATAGAGTATACCTTTTTCGTACAATTGACCGTCCGGACCGAAAAAGGGGTAAACTACCACCGGACAGACGTGACTTCAAATTTCAGTTTAACGAGCGTGAAAGGCCACAAGATCGCTCATCAATCTTTTCATGTTTAGAGTGTCTGAAAAGGGCTTAAAAGGAGACCCGTTATTTTTTGGGAGTCCTGAGGGTGAGACAAAGAGAGAAGAAGAATCATGTAAATGAGGCTCAAACTCATATTCAGGAAACACTATAAAAACTCCCGAGCCTACAGTGTTTTAGAGACGACATGGACACCATAATGCAACCATGACCTACCTAGGGCATCCATGTTCTGGTAAGATCTACCTCCAAGTTGCGACACTTCTAAAGCATATATGATGGTTCTGTGTCACAACTTGATGGGATCGATCCTATAACAAAGGAAAAAGACAACGAGACGCAAAATTCGGGGTAGTAACCTAACCTATATGCTCAAGTTGATTCTTGGAAAAAATTTCATGGACCGTCAAAATTTTCTCAAAACTCAAAAAAAGTGTCCCAATACCCGATCAAATCCCTCCCATATAACTCCTGAATCACTCTAAATGGTTTTTGGTATAAAGAAACTGATAAGGGAGGCCAAAAAAGTGACAAAAGAAGCCAAAAAGTCTATAAATAGAAGCTGACAGCTCATTATCACTATTTCTGATTTGGAAATTGACTTTGGAGCCAAAAGAACCCCTTTGCTAAAAATGGTGATTCTAGGAGCTACAATGGACGAAACGAACTTCCGCTTGGACCAACTAAGTACAAACTCCCCTATCTAGCTATTCAATTCTTCAATTTTGCCTTTAAGTTCATTTTTTGGGTAGGCATCGACCTTAAAAAGGTCGGCCCTAGGTCCACGCGGGCTGTCTATGGACGGGTCGCATGTACCCGTGGGCAGAGTAAAGACAGCCTGTGTGTACACACAACTGTAACTTAAACAGAGCACGTGGACCCCCTTTTTTATAGAAAAAAGAACCAAATAACCTACTAACCACCCTAAAATTTGTTGTATTAGCAGGATATATGTCCAGTGGAGGGAGAGGGAGCATGAAGCAATCAGTGAGTTGGTCGTGGGAGATCCGAATGTCGTGGTCGTGTTGATGCAATGTGGTTTACTTAAGTTCTTCCTGTGTCCATTTATGCGAGTGCAACCAAGGCTACTGAATTCCTTGATTGAATACTAGAACCCTGATGCAGAGGCCTTCATGCGAGAGGGGCAATCACTGGTGCCCACCACCGAGGATATCTACTTTTTGACTGGCCTCTCAAGGAGAGGGGAACCAGTCAACTTCAAGATCTTTCCTGCAGGACCGAATAACATATCGAAATGGATAGCCAAGCACTGTGAGGCTGGGACTAACCGTGTGAGCTCCCAGGTACCCATCAGTAAGATTACTAACACATCACTGCAGGCGATATTATTACTGATTGGGTGGATTACCAGTTTAACAGCCTTGCATCAGGCATCTCGTGCACAAATGAACTATGTTATCCAGTGCTTGAATGCACAGATTTTTGACTGGAGTACCACACTACTCGAGTGCATGAAGAGTCAATTGACATATTGCTGACAACGAACACAAAGGAACTTTGGGTTTGGCGTGATTTTGTGTTCATTCTTCTTTGAGAGAGTTCTGAGCTTTAGTCCTCGGGAAGTAGTACAAGGACATCATGCCTCTTTTCCTGCAGTGTGTAGATGGGTAGTATTACTGCCACAATAGGGTGGTGGAAGGACCAATGAGTCCTTCAATGATGACTTCTTTGCATGGCTATCATGGCAGCTCCCTGTGATCAAGGATTACCCATATGCAGGGATAGATTTTTCTATAGATCTTGAGATACTCGTGCCTCCTTGTGAGGAGTGAGGGGAGATGGGTAAGTCTCCACCTTTGTAGTTTTTTTGTTTGAATATGTAATTTTTATGTCATTTTTGTTATATATATCTTTTTTTGTATGCCAGAGTATTTGACAGGTATATGTTTGTTGCATGCAGATGTGGGACCCATGCGACCTCCCAATTATGCGTGAAACAGGCATCGTCCACGGCCAAAAGTCGCAGCTGCCGCCACCAGGGGAGCAGCAGTAGCAGGAAACCTCCCAGCTAGGGAGGTTGAGAGGGTCCTTAGATGAGGGTCCGAACCACATGGGTTTGAATTTTTCTGCCCCCAGGGGGTCCTTACCTTGGTCATAGACCAGGTTAATTTTGCCTTTAGAGAAAATCTGAGGACAAATGGACCTATCATACTGACACTTGACCTTATGTTTGTGAGCCTCGTTGGCCAGGGCCGCATCACAATGCTGCTCATTGAGTTGATCAAGGTGTACTAACCATTCTTCAAGTGGAGAAGTGTCTGGCAATAATTGTACTGCAAATTTTAGAGATGGGATCTGACATTTGATGGGAAAGACTACCTCCAACCCATAAATGAGTTGAAAAGGTGAGAAACCAGTTGCAATCTTAACAGATATTCGGTAATCCCATAATGTCGAGTATAAAATCAAATGCCAAATTGACTTGGCTGAGTTGATAGTTCTCTATAGAATAGTCTTAAGAGTTTTGTTTACAACGTCCACCTTCCCATAGGCTTGGGGGTAGTAGGGTGATGAATGCTCTTGCCGTAACCCAAGATTTGATGTTAATTAATTCATCATTTGGTTCTGAAAGTGACTGCCATGGACAGTAACAATCTCTCTCGAGACGTCGAACCTTGCTATGATCTGGTTGAATAAAAAGAGAGTTGCAATCTCTCTATCATCTTTAAACGTTGGCATAGCTTTGACCCACTTAGTGAAGTATTCTACAACGACGATGATATAGCGGTGCCCCCTTGCTGATGGGGGGTTGCAAGTAGTGTAATCAATCTCCCACTTGGTGAAGGGACCAACTGTGATGATAGGAAACATAGGAGCGGGATGTGCCCTCATCTTCCAAGAAAAGACTTGGCACAGATGGCACTTCTTGACCGATTCTACACAATATTTGATAAGCATCGGCCAGAAGTAACTTGCTCGTAGAATCTTTTGGGTTGTTTCCAACCCATAAAAATGACCGCCACAAGCTCCAGTATGGAAATCATTGAGCATGATGATTGTCTCCTCATGTGTGAGATATCGACATAAGATGTAGTCTACACCTCTCCGATACAACGTATCATTGAGTATGAGATAATTCTTAGCCTGATGGCATATACGTCGACGCTCATCACGGGAAGAAGAAGAAGTGGGGCACTTCAAAGTTTGGAGATAGATAAGTATATCTCCATACCAGGGATCTGAAGATGTGATCAAAAACATATCTCCCCGGATAGGCGATTCTTCAGGCACAACGTCACCTGACTCAACCGAAAGTTTCGAAATAAGCTCTGCGAAGACCAATGACTTTTTGGACTTTACTGAAATGAAGTCTAATTCAAATTCCTGGAGGATGACTATCCATCTACTGATTTTTCTTCCTATAACCCGTCGCGTCAACATGTACTGGAATGGATTCACGACAGCAATGACGGTGGTCTTGCGAAACATAAAATAATGACGGAACTGTTGAACAGCATGAACTGCTGCCAATGCAAGTTTTTTGATATGAGAATAATTAAGTTCGAGTCCTACAAGGCCTTGGCTCAGGTAATAGATCACGTATTCCGTGAACAAATCATCTCCCTGAACTAAAACTATGCCAATAGTTAACTCTGCGGCATCCATATATAATAATAAATCTTTGTTATAGTTAGATGGTCGTAGCAGAGGCGCAGTTGTGAGGGCGTGTTTTAATGCATTGAAAGAGCATTGAGCGGCTTCATCCCAGTAAAAAGGAACATCTTTCTTTAGTAGGAGCATAAATCCCTTGGTAATTTCGACATAGTTGGCGATGAAGCATCGTAAAAAGTTCACCTTTCCTTGTAAACTATGAAGTTGAAGAACTGTGCGTGGGGGGGGGGGGGGGGG
>ML777274.1:482113-493107 GCA_009831015.1 Picea engelmannii
GAATCATCTTGTAATTGTACATTTATGTGGGAATAAGGAGGTTTCCCCCTCGAAGAGGCTTATTATCTGAATTTATCTCTTTTTCAAGGCGTTGAGTACTTATTCTGAGGTTTTTCTATGCTATATTGATATTTGGTTCTTAAGAGATTTCTATATTTTATGAACAAGTTCTCCTTATCCTTTTTCAATTAAAAAAATTATTCTCATATTGTTTGGACTATATGCATTTCTAGAACAAAACCTCATGTTGTCTCTTATTTGAGAAATGATCATTTCCCTTTTTCCTTGAATCAAAGTGACCTAGGAAATATAAAATTGCAGTTGTGAGTGTTCTTTAAATATTAAAAATTAAGTAGACCATCATTGAGGTAGGTCATACATTTAACATAATGAGACATTGCATTATTG
Source organism: Picea engelmannii (assembly GCA_009831015.1). Taxonomy (NCBI): domain Eukaryota; kingdom Viridiplantae; phylum Streptophyta; class Pinopsida; order Pinales; family Pinaceae; genus Picea; species Picea engelmannii. The sequence continues at coordinate 482,522 of ML777274.1, forward strand.
GATACCGATATGTTTATAATTACCACCACAGACCTATTTTCATTTTAGATTTGTGTGTGATGACCTTTGAATCTTGACATGTTGTTGATGTTAATTATCATTTAAATTGTAGAAAAAGGAATACAGTCCAATTTGATAATTTATCTAATGGGTGCATGACAAGAGGATGGAGGGATCAACTGTCACAAATTTGGTATGTTAAATTTCTATAGATTAGATTCATGTAAATTAGATCTTTCTACTCTTTAAAAATTGGGTAGCTTTGATTTTAGGGATAAGGGAACTTTTCCTTTTCTTTGATAAGAGAATAGGGTTCCTATAGGGGGTCACAAGTTTCCAGGATACAAGATGGTATATAGAAGTAAACCAAACAAGAATGCTATCCCTCAAGGGAAGGAAAATATAAATTTCCTTTCAACACTTGATGAGAAAGGGGGGTCCATGGTAAATTTTGGTTGTGATTCTATCCCAGAAAAATATTTTTAGAATACTTTACTATTAATAGTACAAAAAATAGATATATTCTAAGGTATAGAAAGGGAGAAACAATATTCCACAAAGATACCATAAAGTGGGGTTTGAGTTTCGACCCAGTGAACACTCAAACATCCAAGGCAATACATCTTACCTACATCATTCACAAGAGAGGAATATGATAGAGATTCAACAAGGGAAAGAAAATTCCATAAAAAGGGTTCTTATAGCAAGTCAAAACCCCCTAGGGTTTTCTCATGATTGTCTTATCATTAAATGTAATATTTTTTGGTAGCCCCTCCAAAAGGCTAGCCCTAGTTAGATTAGCTGAAGTTCATAAACCAAATATTTTACTGTTGCAAAAAACAATGGGAGAAGGGATAAATTTAATGGAAGCCCTAGAAAATATGTTGAAGGGTAGGAATTTTCTAGCCCTAGATGAAAATGGGAAGTCAAGGATTTTAATCACAAGTTTGAAAGTCAATTTTCACTTACTTAATTGATCGTTTCTTGCAACGATCATTTTCATAGAATTATTGTTTCACAAAATATGACAAAATATTTTGGTTATAAATTGATATGGTCCTTATGAGGATAAGAAACCCTTCTAGGAGTAATTCTTCTATAAGGGGTTCTTGTAGACAAAATAACACTCACACTAAAATAGCCAGGAAAGAAAAGAAAAATTTAAGTAGGAAATAAATGACATACACACACAGTGCATATAGATTTTACCTTGGAAACCCTTAACTGGGAAAACCAACATTCCTTGAGCATCTTTCTCTCTTATTTCCTTATTCATTCATTTAATAAATATGTACATGACTAACCTTGGTCTACACCTAAGACACAATCATCATCCTACTCTCTTTCTTTATACAAGAACACACCTGCAACTAATTCAACTTGCATCTACATGAACCTCATGATTATTCTAAATATTAACTTATACAATATTACATTATGCTATATTTATAGGTTTTACTGCATGAAAAAATATAAATCATGGCTCCCAAAAATGGTTAGAGATCCATGCAGATAATTGGATGCAATATCATGAATATCATAATTTTGTTGTAGTCGAATACCAATTGGTTATCAAACGACTAACCAATCAATCTCCAGTTGGTCTTAAACTAGTTGCCACTCGACCTCCTATTGATCTCTTATCGCTTGACCTTTCGATATTTATGGTTGACCACTTCAACCTTCGAATTTTCATTCAATCACTTCAACCTTCAACTTGACAATCGACTTGAATTGACTCATCGGTCGATCCATCTCGACTATATAGTTGGATGATTTCTCTTTCACTACAAAGAATATAACAACCAAACATTCTCCCACTTGTTTTTGTTGTTTTCTAATATAGGATAACTTGAACTTCTATTCACCAATACAGGGAAGCAATGCCCATTGCCTCTCTACACCAAGAGAATTTCACAACACTCCTATACTTGGTCAAAAAGTCTACTATGTTTTCCAATATATCTACTTTCTCCAACATCACCTTCTTGATTTCCACCATGTCTCTTACGAAATGGTATTGTACACCAATATGCTTCATCCAATAATGACAAGTTGGGTTCTTTAGTAGAAATATTTCACTTTGATTGTTTAAATTTATCTTCAAACTCTTTTCCTAAACCCAATTCCTAAAAAAAGTTGATGCATGCATGCAAATTCTTTGGTTACAAGAGTGGCTTCCATGTATTCAACTTTTGTTGTCAACAAGACTACAACCACCTATAACTTACTCATCTAGATAATTTCTCCACCAAACATATTGATCACATATACACTGGTTTACCTTCATTGATCCAGATCCCTATCCTAGTTGTCATTGACAAATCCATGTACATTTACTTCCCTATCATTTTTAGTTTTCCATTGGTAGAATATAGCATATTCTATTGTGCCACACAAATATCTAAACACTCTCTTGATAGAAAACTAATGCTCTTTCCCAAGTGTCAACATGTATTTTCTCAATAGTCCCACTATATGAGAAATATATAGTCAAGTGCATACCATTACATACATCAGAATACCAATGAATCTAGAGTAGGGAAACTTTGTCATGTCCTTTATTTGTTCTCATGTCTTTGGAAACCATTCAACAATTAGTTTTTATCCCACGAGAATTGGTACCTTGACTAGTTTGAAATCGTGCATGTTGAAATGCTTCAAGGGTATTTCAATGTACTTTCTTTGATTTAACCAAATATTTATAACTTCCCGATCTCTCTTGATCTCCATTCCCAAAAAGAAGTTTGGTACACTGAGATCCCTCATGTCGAACTTGGAGGACAACTACATATTCACCTGCTTTATTGCATCCATGTTGTTCCTGACCAACAACATGTCATCAACATACAAAGATACATATATAAAATGACCACCTTCTTCCTTGGAATATACACAACGATCAACCTTACTTCTCACAAATCCAAAACCAAGGATGTATGTATCAAACTTTTGGTACCACATCCTCGGTGATTGTTTTAGACCATAAAGGGATATATTCAACTTGCACACCAACTCTTTCTTTCCATTTATTTCAAATACTTCAGGCTATTTCATGTATATTTATTCTTCCAGTTCCCCATATCAGAACATTGTCTTCACATCCATTTTCTCTATAAAAAAGAACAAATGTTGTAGCTAGAGACATTATTACTCTAATGGAATTTAATTTTGTAGCAGGAGAGAAAATCTCACTGAAGTCGACTCCTTCAAGTTGGGAATACCATTTTTCTACCAATTGAGCTTTGATCTTCTCGACTTGACTGATTCCACTCAATTTTTTCTTCAACACCCACTTGCTACCGATGGGTTTCCTTCCATTTGATAGCTCGACCAAATCCCATTTATTATTCTTGTGAAATGATTCTATTTCTTCATCCATGGAATCCTTCTAGAGTTTACCCTCCATCAATTCGATTGCCTCCCTGACTGACTTGGTCTCCTCGTCAATGACATATATAAAAAATGTAGAACAAAAATTAGGTGAACTATTCCTTTCAATTGGTTTCCTTACTTGTTTAGACCTCCTTACAACTAGAGTCAATTGCTCCACCTCTTCATCTAATTTAGTAGACTCGTATATCGAAGCCTTTTATCTTCAATATATCCCATACTCTAGTTCAATAACATGGTAAAATCATTTTGATGAAGAACAATCGACTTGGTATGTATCGATTCAACTTGAGTTGAGTTGAGTTAACTTTAGGAAAAACGTTTTCACTGCATCCAATCAAGTCAAAATTCCCTAAAAACTTGTATAGGATTCCAATTCGAACTCCTTTCATTAATACCATTGCTCCCCTGACAATTTTTCATGTATCCTTATGAAATAAAGTGTGCAGACCTACATCACTCATGGTTAGGTCGATGTTATCTTACAATTTGTATTTATCTATTTATCCTCTTGAGATGTCAATCTCCTGATGATGGACTCAACTCTATAGTCCTAAAAATTTGTAGAGAAATTAAAAATTCACATAGGCCTCCATACAATTCTCAGATATCATATTTCTTGCCAAACCTAAAATATGTAGCACACTTGGAAGGGTCCTACTCCTCCCATATTGCATCATCAATCATATTTTCCTTGTCCAACAATTTTTGTTATTGAGTTGTCCCCCAAGAATAAATATCCTCCTTCATATCTCTCATATTCACAAAACCATTCTCTATGTGGTGTCAAATGAAAATATGCACCTGAGTTGATCAACCAAACATCATGATCTAACTGTGTATTGGTTGATGCCATATACACATTGCCTCCTTTATTCAAAGTAGTATTTGTCTCATTTGGTTGCTTGTCAACAGATACTAGATTGATATCAGTCTCTTTTGACTTGCAACCTCTCTTGTAATTCCCATCTTTACCTCACTTCCAACATATTCTCATCGACCAAATCATGGATTTAGATCTACCCTTCGACTTACATTTTCTATTGGAGAATTTTCCTTTATCTCTATTGATTGATCGACCTCTCACCATCAAGTCATCTTTGGTCAATCCTTCCATGTTCTTCTATCTCATTTATTCTAACAAAAAATATGAAACCACGTCTTCAAGCATTAATTTGGTTAAGTTACTCTTGATAGCTACGATGAAATTATCCCAGGAGTCTATAAAATAATACAACATGCTAATACATTTCTCCTCCTCAATGATTTTAATATCCACAAACAATAAATGAATTATTATAGTATTGAATGCATTTAGGTGCTCTGTTACTGAGCTCCCATCACTCATCCTTAGAAGATACAGTTTATTCTAAAGGAATATTTTTTTTACTAGGGATTTTGACTAGTAAAAGCTTCCCAAATTGTCCCATAGTTTCTTTGTAAAGACTTCACTTGAGACATTTAGCAATACCAAATTTGCAAGAAAAAATCAAATCGTACTCCTTTCCCTCCTCTCAAGTTTCTCCCATTATTATTTTGACATACCCATTGGAATTGTTTCATGACTCACAACTACTCACTATTATCGATCTACAAGGAGATCTTCCATATTAAGCTTCCAAATCTCAAAATTCTATCCATTAATTTTTTTGACCTCCATCCTCAAACTTCTTTCCATTCTTTCGAGGACAAATTAAAGATCACTAACTTACAACTCCCTCTATACCTAGGTTTAGCTCAAATCCAAGATCTACTAAACCTTTCTATGATATGACTTGTATCAAGGAAAAAAAATTAACTTTTATACCACATGTAGAGAAAAAAACACTCACACTAAACTAAGCAGGAAAAAGAAGATATATTTAAGAAGGAAAAAAATGACAAACACACATAGTAGATAGATATTTTTCCCTGGAAACCCCTAACTAGGAAAATAAATATTCCTTGAGTGTATTGCTCTCTTTTTGACTTATTCATTCATTGAATAAATTGTTACATGAATAAAAAACCTTGGTCTACACCTAAGACACAATTTTCATCCTACTCTCTTGCTTTATACATGAACAACCTTGTAGCCAATTCAACTTGCATCTACATAACCTTCACGATTCTTCTAAAGATGAACTTATACAGTATTAGATCACATCATATTTATAGGATTTGCATTCATTAAAGCTTATACATATGGCATGGTGTAATATTGTATAAGATAATATTTAGAATAATTGTGAGGGTCATGTAGATGCAAGCCGAATTCATTGTAGGGTTGTTCTTGTATAAAGAAAGAGAGTAGGATGAAGATTGTGTCTTAGGTTTAGACCAAGGTTATCATGTAAATATTCATTGAATAAAGAGTTAAATGACTAAACCTAGTCTCACTACAAGGAAAATGCTTTGTAGTAGAGGTTTTTGCAGAGGTTTTTAGTGTTACAAGATTTGGAAAAAAATTCAAAAAAGCCTCTGCTACAACCTTCGCTTTTCAAAGTGGAAGTTTTAGCAAAGGTTTTAATGGATGTTCCATATAAATAAAAAACATTGGGTGGGAAGAGGTTGTAACAGAGGTTTTTTTTGGTGCTTTTGTTGTCAAAATGCACCAGTGCTCTCTTAATAAACCTACCCTAATGTGTACATAAAAAAAGCACCTGTGCGCTTATAATTACTACACATCAATATTTCCTTTTTTGTTGTATGCAATAATGATTCTCTTATAATTTCTACGCATTGGTTCTGCATTATTTTCATATGAAGAACCAATTATTTTGAGTTTAGGTATGCCCCGATGTGTTTAATTTAGTGTTCTCCTCAATGCTTGTATAATTCATATGTAGCGATGCTTGTATTACCATGTGCACCAAAGGGTAGTGAAATTTCAAATATTGTAAGTGAGATGTCGGCACCATTATTTTTACTAAACAATGATGCGTATATTATACTTACATAATTGGTGTGTACATTATATTTAGATCCATGGTGCATATATTATAATTACAATACCAGTGTGTACATTATATATATAGCCTCGATGTGTATTGTAAACATGGGCACCATAAAATTTTGAAATGATAAATATAATTATACGTTATGTCATTTACACAACAATGTTTTTTCTCAATATTTTGCATTGGTGTTTTAATATAATTAATGGGCACCAATGCGTATGAATCCTCCGAATGCACCTCTTTCAATACTATGTGATGTATTGTCTAGTGAGTTCATAAGAATAGAGTGCATTGATATGTATATATTTTAATTAATAATTTTTTTTTTTACAAATTTTCAATTAATCATCTCAAAATCAAATATTTTTTATAATAATATTGTTTTATACTTTTGTTATTTCATTTTTATATAATGATTGCATTAATGCGTTATCCAAAAAAATACACCTCCGCTTTTTGTAACAATGTAAATTATCCACATATTAATTTTTTAGCAATGCAACATTTTACAACAATCGACAATGCAATAATATAAGAAACCCATTTTATTATATGTGAATAAAAGATCCACAGTCATACAAAATGGGGCAACGTAAATGTCCACAATAATCAAATTGCAACCAATATGTAATTATTACACTTATTGGTAAAATGTCCTCATGCAATTGGGACAAGATGTTGAGTACATTAAACAAAATCCCTAATTTTCAAAGACAAATATTCCAAAACATGCAACTTCTAGTAACATTCAATTATATTGATTGTCATTCATCACTTGAACTATTGTCATCGTTCAAACTACGTGCATGCCTCATTTCTTCATCAGTTGTAGGCAATATTATACTTTGATTATTTAACCTAATGTTTTCTTGATCAACTTGTTTTTTGTGTTCTGCCTCTTCATCTTCCATCTAAAAACATAGAAATAAAGTGTAATAAGTATATCTACACACACACACATATAGTAGAATATACATGATTGTGTAAATAAAAAAAAATACCTTAGTAGTGAGTCTTTCATAAACAATACACATTCTTTAGAAGCAATTCTTCATGCCTTCTCTCAAAATCTCTTATGTTGGTTGCATTCCATACATTGTTTCCTACATTTTAATACGCCATGAAAAAGAACAATCAATATAATTAATATACAGGTTTCTTGGTGCTTCATTAATTATAAAACAATGGAAGCTAAACACCATAGATACTTACAAAATGTTCAATTAAACCTTCATACTTCAACATATACTCACAACCCATACTTAACCCAATGTCTATCAATTCATGTGTTGGATCCTCTTTGTATGTTAACACCTATTAAAAGACATACATTGACAAGTGTAAATTAATTATTTAAATATAAAGATCACAACAAACATGAAGTATTTATTATTAAGTAAGGCTAAAAACATAAATAGTCACAAAGTTTGCAATCAACCCTTTTATTCCTCGTTGTTATGTCTTCTGTGTTGAATGGGTTCTAATTTTTTTTCTTTTCTACAATAAAACAATTGAATTTTTTTATTTCACACAATAATTAAATTTGATGTGCATAAAATAATAAATGAATGATTGCATACCTTTGATGCACATTGTTGTTTGAATGGCTCCTCTTGTGACACAATTATGTTCTTTTATTTTACCATCTCCTTGTACACTTTTTTGGACATCTCTACCGTCATGTATTGGTTTTCCCCTCATTTGTCACTTGGAATTTTCAAAAACTCCTTGAAAAAAGAAAAGCTAGGAATCAACAAATATAAAAGTTGTGTAATTTTTTTACAAAACAAGAAACTGGTGTGTATAGTAACTTTGTACACACCAATGCCTCAACCATATGTATACGAATCAATATATGATAATAATTTCGTTCCAAACTAAAAACAAATCTACAAATTGTTGCATTCAATTAGTTCTTTATAAATTAATAAAAGCACCAGTACCTAAGTATTGTTTATTAGGCACCACCATCCTGTGAATAAATTTAAAATAAGGCAGTTTCCATATAAAAACAATATTATTTACATTTTAAACTCAACAATGCACTTTATAAGACAATGAGCCCCGATGCTTATCTATGTACAATGCACATCATTGATCGTGAAAAGGTTTTCAAAAAAAATATCATTAATTTAAATTAAGCGGTGTTGTTGAAATGAAAATATGCATGGATGCTTTATCATTGTATAGTGCACACTACTAACTCTGAAGGCATTTCAAAAAATGACAATAACAATTGGGTTTTGGATACAATGCGATGAGTGGTTCCATTTCAATGGATAGGAAACACCCCAAATATAAATAAATAAACCCTATAAAAGTATTTTTCTTAAAAATAAATTCTCGTTGTGAAATATAGAAATGGAAAGAAAGAAAAATAGTAAGGAAATTAGGGATTCCAATACTAAAGGTAACCGTGAAACCATTTTTTTGTGTTTGGGAATGCATTGAAAATTGCTTGAATCAAATAGGGGAAAGATCAAGATTATCAATAGAATGGAATCATATACCTAAAATTTCTCCTTTGTAGATTTGTGTGTGACCTGAGGTAATCCCTTTCTAATATGGCTCTTCAAAATAATCCACCCACTCTGAAGTCTTTGCTGGTAAAACTCTCTTGCATAAATCTTCCCTCTAAATTTTGGCAAAAGAATGAAAGAATGAATATGGTTTTCATTTATAAACACATACATTTAGAAAAATGAAATTCCTACTCATTTTTTTGTAGTATATTTTGGTGCATTGATGATAAACATGCACACTATTTTTTTTTCATAACTTTCTTTTTTGGTGTGATATATAGTGAGTAGCGCAACGGTAGGGTGTGTACATTTAACACATCGACTCATTTTTTTGTTGTAAATTTCAACACAATGATAGTAAGCATGCACACTATTATTTTAAATTACTTTAATCGGTGTGCTATGCATTTCGTATCACACCAGTGCGATTTGTAATTATTGATGCACCATGTTGGTGCAAGCCTATTTTGGGAGAAGAAATTATATTTTGTGCACAGGCCTATTTTTGGAGAGAAAGATCTATTTTTGGAGCACGCGCCATAGGTGGAAAAAAAGAAGCATGCAGAAAAAGAAGAAAAAATAACATGCAGGAGGAAAAGCAGCATGGCGTGCATGCAGACAAACCTAGTGTTGGAAATGTTTAACAAGTAGCATATGCTTGTCATTGATGGCAAGTACAGCAATGAAGATGGCATGGGTGCAGGAAAAATGTACAAAGTATTGTTGGCATGTTTTACAGGCAGCATAGACTTGTCATTGATGGCAAGTATAGTAGTGGAGATGGTAGGATAAGAAGGATAAAAATCCCTTGGGGATTCAGATGTGAAAGCTCAGTAGGAACAGCGTTGAAGAAAATGCGCACAGCAAAGGCAAAGCTCAAAGTACAGGAATTTGCAAAAGAGAAGGAAGATAGAGATCCACAACCACAGGATCTCCTTCAAATATCCCGAAAGAACGAGGGTCGTCAGATCAGACAGAAGTTGTACGAGGTTTACCATCGGGAAAATCCAAGGTGAAATCTCGACATAATTAGGACCGTCTATTTGGAAGGACGCGTGGCAGAGATCGGGCGCCACTGGGAGAAGCTTGATAGGAGGACAGGTCTCAGACGTTAGATCTGAGCACAGGGACCCGACCACCATTGGATCAATGAGAACCTGCAAGGTCTTTAAAGGGAGTGAAGGTTTGGCTACGGTCATGAGGATAATGGTCATATGGACCAGGACCGTAGTCATCGGAGTTTCAAGGATCATGAGTTGGATATGTCAAAGTTCCTTAACAATGAAAACCCTGAAATCGTGATATGATCTCAACAGTTAAATCAAGAATTAGATCTGGTCCGTTGATTTCCTTCATCGGAGAATCGGGGATCGCGATTTAAATATGCAAAGAACACTTGACAACGAAAACCCCGAAATCACGATATGCGATTCCATGAGTTAATCACAGCCGTTGGATAACAAGTGATCTAGACCGTCGATCCAACACATGCCAACAGACCACGTCAGATAGGGACACGTGGCACATCCAGGTAATGACAGGTGTCAGGCAGATTCAACACTTCAGGCTTATGTAAGTCACGAATCAGAGTGACACGTGACAGGATCTAACACATGGCAAACCACATGTGACATCAACAGAGGCATCGACAATCGCGACTTTGAAATGCCAAAATCACTTGACATCAAGAACCCCAAAATCGTGATATGCGATTTCGCGATTTAATCGCAGT
>ML777274.1:510170-544672 GCA_009831015.1 Picea engelmannii
CTTAACTTTAACAACAAGAGACTAGCATTTTCATCAAACTTTTCTTTAGTCTCACATGCCTAGTTTTGGATTAGTCAACAACCCTAACTTGAAGTAATCATAACTTTGAACCTGTAATGTATAAATATCTAAAATTGATACATGATGTTATTCAGTGTGGTTTATGAAATTCTTCCAGGTGTCACTACTTGGAACCTATCAGAAAATGAGTTATAGCAAAAATGGCATACCTTGTTGAATTCTGGATTATTCAAGAGAGCGACCTTGTAGAGCGTGCCCCACATGAAATATTCGTTGAATTGATCTAAAAATGTTACAAAGAATACTAGAGACTGTACCCTAACCAACTCATTTTTTTTCACTAAATTTTTATCTGTTATGAAGAAGTTATGACATTTTTACCCGAAACACATGTTCTTGACTAGTTTTAGGACTAGCCACAAACCCTATTTTCCACGGAGTGTAACTCCCAAAATACAAGGACCCACAAGATGAATTTTTTACCACATATACTGGGGTATTTTTTCTCAATTACATATCAATTTCACTATCTGAATCATTATAGAAAAAACATACCTCAAAAAGCACCATCAAAAGAATTTATTCTTCCTTTCATTTCGACCTTCTTTTCTTCACCTTCCCTCAAAAATTCAGCTTAGATATCCTTAGTTACCTCAGACACCTATAGATATTCAATATTCTCAAGTGTTATTAAAATGAGATATCCTTGCCTCTTATTTATACTCTCCAAGTAGCTTCCTTAAAACCATCTTCTAGGTCACTTGGCCCACTTTCCTTATTATAGGGTTAACCCACTTCTAATTTCTCCATTAAATTTATTATTGAAATAATTTATTTTGTATTCACTTTGAATTATAATACACTCATCACTTCACTTTATTATTTACCTTTTAAAATCTCTTAAACCACTTTGACTACTTTGACCTTTTGGGGCTTCTAGATGACATATGAGGGTCCTCCAACTTCGTAAGGCCATAACTCTCAAATCGTGAGGAGTTATGTGACATTACACATACCAAAAGAAATGGAATAACATGTGCTATCCATATAGAATAGTATTACCTTCAAATATATGAAAAATCATACTGTTATCCATCAAACAAACTTGGGTCCATTACCCAAACCTAGGTTCTCCAACTTCACATGGTCATAACTCTCTAACCGTGAGGAGTTATGTGACATTCTACATACCACAGAAAATGGAATGACAAGCACTATCCATCTAGGATAGTTTTCCTGACAAATTCACTTTCCTTAAAATCATTATTCCACCATTAATCATGGGTTCTCTTAATCCACAAAGCGTCTTCTTGTGAGGGATTTCACCATAAGGGGACCACTTTGGAGTTCATCCATATTTACTTCTTATCAACCATGAAAAAAAAATAATGAGTCATATATACATCAAACAATATTGGGTCTATTACCCAAACCTTTGTTCTATGGGGATTTCTTCAAGGGTTTACATCAATGACAACCAACCTTAATCAACAATGAGCAGTGGTGCCTTCTAATTTACTGGGAGGACCGACAATTTGAGGTTTTTTTTGGAAACTGTTGGTTACTAATTACTGATTCTTCTCTATCATTTGAGTTATTGACCCAATTTTCATGTCTTTTAGGTTTCCAACAAAAGCCTCTAAAACTATCAGCCCTCTTGGTAAACCAGAGGCAACACAGCAACACGCAGAATGCACTGTGCAGTCTCACCTGAGATAGATTTAATGGGTGGTTGTAAGACTCATGTGTTTACAGCCTAGGATTGAGTGAAAGATGTGGGATCTATATTCTGAACCATTTATTATAACTAGTGATTGCAACCTATTGTTATTGACGACTTATTCCCTCAATATCACAACAGTAATTAAGAAAGCAATGTAACAACTCATTCATTCATTAAGCATAACAAATAACTACTAATCCTAAGATCTTCCTTCTCTCCTCTCCTCTAGATCAACATCTTACAAAATGGTTCATAACCATATTACATATCGCATCAATTCATACATATCTATAATGGAACAATACAAAACTGAACTAACCAGAAGGAACCCCCTATGATACCTACGTATCTATATTTATATATTTTGGGCTCTTCATTCATTTACAATATATTACCAAAACCCTAACCCTACCAACATTAGGTCTTCCTCCCATGCGCGCATGATTTTATACCTTCCAGTTGTCGCTTTCCTTGTGCATGCCTTCTTGCATGAGCAAGTGTTCTTTTTTCCTCCAACTGTTACTTTATTTTCTGCACGCTTTCTTTCCCCATGATCGTGCTTATTTCCACTTTGGCCTTCTACCAATAGGCCCCCAACACTGACATGTGGCTCGTCCTGAGCCACCTAATCCTTTTGATCTTCCTCGATCTCCTTGGTGATCATCTGAAACTTTTCCTTGAGTTCTTCTATTTTTGTTAGTGCCTACGCAGTCTTATCCTTGATTGTGTCCACTACTTGGACTGCCACTTCGTCGCTCAACAATCCTACATATTATGTATGGGTCTGTGTTATCTGTGTCTTAGTTTTCTTTGCTCGTTTTAGTACTTCTGCTACCTATTCCTGTAATGGCTCCATTTGAGCCTAGCGCTCCTATTCCTGGGTTTGCGCAGAGATTAGCTCTGCCTACAATTTCTTAATCCCCTGTCTCCATTTGACACATTATAGGATTGGTATGGTCTTCTGCTTATTCTTGAGCTCTTGTATCACTACATTGATCCTTTCCTCTACCTTTTCCCACCGTTGGACCTGTGGATCTTCCTCCAACCTTAACCAAAGTTGCGTTTCTTTATCGAACAAGTCAGTTGTTGTGCTAACCTCTTGCTCTATCCCCTGCAGCTGCACTGTTGCTTCCTGCTTCCTTTTCTCCTTCACTATCAATGGAGTGGTGGGTATGATTTGTTTTTGGATATTCTAGACCTCCTTCTGATATTGCTCGATGGCCTGTGCAATTGATCAATCTTTTTTGTTACTGGAAGCTCGTTTCCTTGTGTGGTGTTTGGAAGTTTCTCAAAAATTCCTCCTACTCTTCATTCTGGTTCGTTCCTGCATTATTTTTCCTCCTGAGTTTCGAACTTGTCTTGCTCACAAATGTGTTCCAGTGCCTCCCGCTTCTTTGTTGCTTGTTGTAATTCGACTAAGTTTTTGTGTGTGCAAGATTGTACCTCGTGGTCGACGCTAACTTGCAACTTCTGTAGTTCCCTTGATGGAATCCATGTCAATACCAATTGGATGTGGTTTAGATCCTTCAAGGGTGTGTGCCCCATGATTTCATCCATCCTGTGGTTTTGATGGCTCTATGCTCCTACTGCTTCCTACTATTTGTACTTCCCCGAATTTCTTAAGGAACTGTCCCATTTCTGTTAGCTCTTTTTGCAGTTTGTCCCTGTGATGTGTTGCATGGTTGAAGTCCTCGGCTAGACAATCCTGGACCATTTTAGTGATCATGTCCCCATCGTCCTCTGTAATCATGTATTCTGGCGGCGCTCATTGTGCCTTTGACTTATTGCGCATGCCTCGTTTCTACGTGGTCGGTCTCTTATTTCCCCCTGGTACTAAAAATTCTAATGGTACTACTGCTTCTTGGCCATAAACCAATTTAAATGGCATGTGCCTTGTCAACTTTTTTCATGTAGTCCTGTATGCCCATGATATTGTTGGTACTTTTAGGTCCCAGTCATCTCTGTTGACGTTACAAATCTTTGTCAGTGCGTTCTCCAGAATCTTGTTGAAGGCTTCCACTATGCCATTTTCCTATGGATGATACGATGTGCTCTTCTGATGATGGACTTAAAACTCTTAGGTCATCACATGAATGGTATTGTTTATGAAGTGCGTGACTTGGTCGCTCATCAAAACTCTTGGGCACCTGAATCGAGTGATTACTTATTCAAATAGAAAGTACACTACTATTTCTGCACTGCAATCTTTTATTGGTGTGGCTTCCGCCCATCTTGATAAATATTTCGTCATAGTGATAATGTACCTAGCCCCTGTTATTTTTGTTGGTGGGTTGATTGGTCCCACAAAGTTTATTTCCCACTTGTCAAATGCTTGTAATGTTACTTGTGGTCGTAATGGCATATTGTCCCTTCTTTTGGGTTTTCTCACCCTTTGACAAACATCGCATTTTTGACAGTACTCCTTCGAGTCTCTGTGAATCATTGGCCACCATAGTCCTGTGTGCAATACCTTTTGCATGGTATCTTTACCTGCATAATTCCCTCCTACTATTCCCTCATGGGATTCTACTAAGACTCTTGGTATTTCATTCTCTAATGTGTATCTTCACAAGATTCTATCTGCGCCCATTTTATATAACTGTCCAACAATCAGTTGATAGTCGAGAGTGTGAACTACCAATTTTTTCTTCTACACGGTGCTATAGTATTGCAGCGCAGTACCTCTACTCAAGTACTGAATGATATCTATGAAGTATTCATTAGCAATATGTACTGATAATAAATGTGCATCTAGAAAGTTGTCTTCTAAATTCGTAGGTTCTTCTCCATTTGTGACCCTCGACAGGTGGTCAAGTCCTGCATTCAATTTCCATGGTTTAACTATTACTTCAAAGTCAAATTTTTGGAATAGTAGTAACCATCGATAGATTCTCTCCCCCCAACACTGGATTGTTGATGAGGTATTTTAGGGTTGAGTGATCTGTGAACATTTTAAAGTTCTTTCCCAATAAGTAATGTTTGAATTTCTATAGTGCATAGACCATGGCTAGGCCTTCTCTTTTTGTCGTGTTATAGTTATGTTTTGAGTCTGATAAATTTATTCTTGCGAATGCTATTGGGTGATTCAAGTCTCTTGTTTCTAGTTGCACCAAGATATATTCAAGTTCTATCATTGATGCATCTGCATGCACATGGAATGTCTTTTCCCATCCTAGAAATAATAATATCGGTGTGGTAACCATCTTTTCCTTCAAGGTATCTAGACTGTGTTGACACTCGTCATTCCACTGAAAATTTGTATCCTTCCTTAACAAATTTTCCATTGGTGTTGTGATCTATTCATATCCTTTGATGAATTTCCTACAATATCCTATGTGTCCTAATGTTTCTCTTAGCTAACAGACTATTTTTTGTGCTGGCAAGTTAACAATGACTACGATCTTTTCTGGATCTACCAATAAACCTTGTTTGCATACTATGTGGCCCAATTGTATCCCAAACGGTGTTCCAAATATGCATTTCTTGATAGTCAGTGATGTTTGGCACTGTTTGCATATTTCTAACATCAGTCGTAAAACTTCCACATGGTTTTTCAACAAGCTATAGACTGTCCAATCATCCAGGTATACTTCAAGAAATTGATGGATGAATTCCTTAAACGTAACAATGACTACTCTGGAGAATATTGTTGGTGCATTCTTCAGTCCAAACGACATGACTGTGTACTGATAAGATCTCCATTTTGTCACAAACATGGTCTTGTGTCTTTCCTCCTGTGTTATCCTAATTTGGTGGTAGCCCGAGAATCCATCAGTGAATGAGTAAGATTCATGTCCTCCCATGTTCTCTAACACTTCATCTATGAATGGTGTAGGGAATGGGTTATGTAGGCATTCATCGTTCAACTTCCTCAAGTCAACATGTATCCTAATCCCTCTTCCTTGTTTCTTGTCATGTACTACCATCGGGCTTATCCATTATGACTCCTCAACTAGTTCTATGATGTCGTCTTTGAGCATCCTGTCAATATCATATTTAACTTTTTGTTTATATATAGGGTTCAGTATGTAGGGTCGTTGTCTAATATGTCTTTCTTTAGGTCTAAGTGGTATCTTCATTTCTCCTAGTTCTTCGGCTATACCCTTTATCTCTGTGAATAATGTGGGAAAGAGGTCATTGTATTCACGTAATAACTCTGTAATACTTTCTATTGTTTTCTCATCCCATTAATCTCCAATGTTGGCCATTTTGGGTTGCTAAGTTGTCCCAATGTTAAATTTATTTACCTTGATTGGTGCAGAAATGACTTCTAATTTGATGGTTGGGCCCTCCACATCTCTTTAGCCTTCTACTTCTTCGATCTGAATATCGTTTGGATCATCTTCGCATGGTTCTTCCTTCTGTACATGTCAACATGAAAATAGTTCCTTGAATGTTTGTTTATTCTAATGTTTCTCTTCTGTGATATATTTTATTTCTGGTTCTTTGAGGAATATTACTCCTCTGATCCATTTAAGGGATGCATCTATGTTGGGGTTCTCATGCTCGAATGAGAAAGTGACTATGAAATTTTTTCGCAATGTCGTCCATGTCATAGTTCCTTTGTGCAATTCCTGGTCCGTATACCAATTCGTTGTTATTCACTCTATAGTATGTATGAGGTGATGAGGTCATTGCTCTGGTGATGTCATTTTACACAGCATTCTACATGCCTCCAAGTGTTCCTCTGGTGCTCTATGTCCTTCATATTTTTGTTGTTTGTTTTTTTTCTGTTCTGCGCCGAACCTTATGCGTAGTAACTGCTTACATTGGTACAAGTCTGTGAGTGTCTCTTTGTGTGCATTCCACCATATTTCCGGTGTGGCCTTTAGTGCTAAGTCAAGTTGTAACAATCTTGGGTTCTCTAACACTACGTCTTTGTACTATGTCAAGAATGTTTCCAAATCATTTATTCCATGGAAGCTCGGTGGTTCTCTTATTTCTGTGCCTATCCATATTACTGTGGGGTCTATTCTTGCACATATTCATGTGGATACTTCGTGTAGCCTCTGCAACCATTTCTCTAAACCGGTGTCTGACTCAGTTGTGCATGAAGTAATGCTCTGCCGACTAAGTACCCCGTTTGAAGTTGGGTTTACGTAATCCTAATCGTGCACAGTTGTTCTGTACAAATGGAAGATTTCCTCTAAATCTAGGCAAGTAGGTTCTACAAACCTCTCCCCTTCTGATGGGTATAATGGCGCGATGACCCTATATTATCCGAACTCAAATGTCATTTTCCTAGTCTTCAAATTGATTATGTCTTGGTTTTCAAACGCCTAATCCAGACCAAGCAATGTCGGGTAAGGTGTTGTGTCATCCACTATTTCAATGACTTAAAAATCTACTTTAGTGCACACTCCATCAAGATCTATTGTCAGTCCTTTCAGACTACCTTTTGGTAGGACTCTGTGTTGTTTTGCTAGTTTCAATTGAACATGTGAGTATCCTAATGTGGGTTCTCCCATGCATTTCCATTTATTCTTTGGTAATACATTCACTTTGGATCCTACATCTAGTATAATGTATCCCATATTGAAATACCAAATGTTAGGATTCAGTCTAAATTCCCTACTTGTTCTTATTTTTGTGTGTAGGTGGTTAATTGTTTTAGGATCTAGCTTTCCTTCCATCTCGCTACTACACTTTTCTAGGATTTTTTGCAATATTTTCATAGATGATGGATCACTTAATACTTTTACACATGATTTAAAAAATCCTTTGATTTTACTTACTTGTCCCATGGGTTGCATTTCGTTGGTATGATCCCATGATGGAGGCATCTCATATTCTAGTGCTTCCTTTTGTGGCTGTGTAGTTGAAGTTGACTCTTTGTTCTCCTTATGAAATTATTTTCTGACCTCCTTAAAGGTCTCTTTTTCCTTTTTCACATTGAACTTCTTTATTGGTTAAGTTTTCTTCTTTACCCATTGGTTCCGCGTTGGTTCCTGTTGAACTGCGCCAGTGCCTATTTTAGCTCCTCCATGGGTAACTATGTTAATATTTCGTCCTTCATCCCTTGCTTCAACTAAAATCCTTTGAAAATTCTGATTTTTCTGGTTCCTCTTTTCTTGAATCTTCACTAGCAGTGTCGGACATTCCTCTGTATCATGGTTCGATGTGCGACAATACATAAAAGTTGTTGGTGGAAGCGGGCATTACCTTGCATAATGTCTTGGTTGCTGACAATTGTGACAAGTGGCTGGTCCTCTACCTCATCTGAAACCTCCTCTGGATCATCCTCCTCCTCTGTAGCCTGTTCGATCAGCTCTCGATGTGTTATACTGAGGCACCTGATTATACTACACAATATTGTACTGGGGTTGTGTCAGGTTGTACTACGGTTGTGCGCTATTTTATGGTTGTTGCGTAGTATTATACTATTGTTTCGCAGTGTTGTATGGCATTGGGGCTTGATTGAACTATGGAGTTTCTTTCCCATTCATCATTTCGGCCTGTACCCTATATTCATCTTATGTCCTTTCTCACATTATCTCCATAGTTCTGCAATATTTATCGTCGTGGCCCACTAACTTGCAAAAGGTGCAATATGAAGTCTTTGGAACTCTCTGGTATTTTTGCATCATTGTGTAGTGATAAAGGTCGTGACCCGATTTCTTTCATATTTTGCACCATAATTCTCTTGTTGGTAATGGATTCGACATTCCTGCTACCATATACTATGTGAATGTTGGGCATTCGTTCTTGTGGTGTCCTTCCATCTTGCACGTGGTACACCAAAAGACTTATCATTTGTCCTTGTTCTTATTCTGGTTCAGTTGGAACATGAGATTCTTGAAATCCTCCTTCATTTATTCGATAGTTGGGTCTGTCTGTTCATACTAGTTTTCTTCCTGTTGGAAGGCTACCTTTAGAGCCTCTGCCTGCGCTTGAAATTTATGTTGTCATAAAGGGTATTTTAAGTGTGGGAGTAGTGAATTGACAAATAGGTGCCGATGTTGCATATCATTCATGAGTTATTTTAACTTTCCCTTTAGTTGCTCGAATCTCTGGTCAATCTCCCATACAGAATCTCCTGGTTTATGTCTTATTTCGATCATCTCGTTCATGTATTTTTCCTCTGAACTCAGCTTCTGGAACTCATTAATCGGTAACTTCTTAATGTCTTCCAGTGTCCTGGTTGTCCCAGGGGTACTGTTTGTTTCTATACTCATGTACTAGTCTAGTGCGCAGTCTCTTAGCGTAATAGCTAGCTGCGTGAGTTTGGTATCTTCATCAGTGATATATTTTTCTTCCTAGATCTTTTCACAAATGAACAAGTGCTTCTCAGGGTCTTCTGTTGCTTCTCCCTGAAATTCTTGTAACTTGATGGTTGGATCATGTCCTGCCATCATGAATATTGAACTACTACTTCCTCTACGCGATGTAGATACTTGACTAGTGCTTCTTGAACTAGCTCCTCCGGTTGTTTTTCCTTATGTATATGTACTTCTTGTTGTCAGATTTCCTCTGAACTATGGTTTCCTAAATGGTGTTATTCTCTTTTGTGTATTTGTTGCACATGGGTTTATAGGTTCCACGCTGACATGAATATGGATAGGATGGTTTCCTTCTCCTCCCATTCTTGGAGTACCTCTCATTTTCCTCTCGTATGTTGCAAGAAGGATTTCCTCAATCTGATCCACATCCTGGAGATCCTCTACCTCTTCCTCATCACTCACCAAGCCTTCCATCATGGATATAACTCTCTTCTTGGTGTTCATCTTGTATTGGTATGGTGCTTTGCTATGCTTATTTTCCGTTGACTCCAAGATCCAATTGATCTGGTCGTCAACCATCATGATCAGCTCCATCATGATCGGGTCCAAGGGATCCTCCTCCTTCTTGACTTTATCCTTCCCTCCTTCCATTTATCCTCACTTTGTCAGTGCTTCCCCCCTTCCCCCTTACTCACAGGGAAGTTTAGTTGTCTGATTCCATTGTCATTACCCCTTTGTTATATAACAGTATATTAATAGAAGTATACAGGGATTGAATGTACCTTCCTTGATGTCCACGTAGAAATTCTTGCTACGTTGTGATGTATGACTTCATTGTGTCCAAGACAAACTCTGTTATGAAGCCTTCCAAAATACTGTCAAGCCAAAAGTCCACTGCACGGGTGAATTTGTTGTTCACCCGTTGTAACTGAACAATCTGTACTAGGGTCCAATCTAGCTGTCAAATATGGTTTGTTGTGTGGTTATCCTTCAACCTTAGTATCCACTCCTATAGTAGATGCGAAAAATCATAGAAAAAGACTTCCTATAAATCAATAAACATGTATTTTTCCAGATATTTGCGAGGTGTGATTCTAGGGTTTATATTGTCTTTCTGCGCAAAATCTATCTCTTTGGTTCTCAACCAAGTTTCGATTTCTGCTTTTGTGGGGTTCCACGGTCTCAACATCCCCTTCTAATGTCTCATTTCTCTCTTCTTTTTCTTTTCTCATTTCTCGCTCCTCCTATCTCATCTACTCAATCCTCCTTTGTTCCTTCCAATGACAACATAACCATTTGTTGGTTACTAATTACTGGTTCTTCTCTATCATCTAAGTTATTGACCTAGGGTTCATGTCTTTAGGGTTTCCAACAAAAGCCTCTAAAACTATCGGCTCTCCTGGTAAACCAGAAGGAAACGTAGCAACACGAAGAATGCACTGCATAGTCTCACTCGAGATAGCTTTAATGGGTGGCTATAAGACTCATGTGTTTACAGCCTAGGATTGAGCGCAAGATGTGGGATTTGTATTCTGGACCATTTATTATAACTGGTGATTGCAACCTACTATTATTCACAAATTATTCCATGAATATCGCAACAGTAATTAGGAAAGAATTGTAACAACTCATTCATTCATTAAGCATAACAAATAACTAATGAAAAGATGGTAAATATATGCATCCATTCATCCCATTACATATATGTTACCATGGTTCACCCCCTCCCAGGGCTACGTCCACAAAGGTTTGGCTCTTGGCTCTTTTATTATTGTAGTTATGCATATCCGGCGTCGCGCGCTTACAACTCTCCTCAAATGGGTAAGATCTATATGAGGTGAACTAGATCGCACCAAGATCCTTAGCCTGTGATCTAATCCTGAGATCTTCCTTCTCTCCTCTCCTCTAGATCAACATCTTACAAAATGGTTCATAACCATATTACATATCGCATCAATTCATACATATCTATGATGGAACAATACAAAACTGAACTAACCAGAAGGAACCCCCTATGATACCTACGTATCTATATTTATATATTTTGGGATCTTCATCCATTTACAATATATTACCAAAACCCTAACCCTACCGATGTTAGGTCTTCCTCCCATGCACGCATGTTGTTCTTCCTTCCAGTTGTCACTTTCCTTGTGCATGCCTTCTTGCATGTGCGTGTGTTGTGCTTTCCTCCAGCTATTAATTCAGTTTATACATGCTTTCTTTCCCCATGATCATCCTTCTTTCCACTTTGGCCTGTTGCCAACAAAAACCTATTGAGATCAGAACTTGGGTCAGCCCAAGTGTCCAATAAATGGTTCTGTTAACAATACAAACTGCACAGGATTGAGGGGAACAGATCTGTTGAATAAAAGCGTAGAGAATGAAGACATAAAATGGAATGTTCGTGCCATGGAATCCAAACAAGGAGGATATTGAAATATGGTTAAGGACAAAAAAACTTGATTTTGCAGAGAAGGACAATAGAAACCCTAAATTTACACCACGCAAATATCTTGACAAATATGTGTTTAGAGACTTGCATGAAGTATTGTTCTATGAATTTCCACATCTGTTGCAGGAGTGGCTATTGAGGTTGAAATACAACCATCCTATGAATCATATTAGACAACTAGAGTGGCATTTTGTGGATATCATGCATTTATAGAAAGTCAATGATAAATTTACGTGCCCATTATATTTTTGGTTAGATAGTATTATTACAGTGTTTATCACTATATTTGTAATTGATACTGTGAAGTCCTACACTACTGTAGAGAAATATTTTCTGAAGGGACCCATAGGTAGGTAAATTAGATTTCTATATACTTCTATCAATATTTTATTGTATGACAAAGGCGTGATGACCATGGAATCAGACAACTAAACTTCCCTGTGTGCATGGGGGGAAGGGGGGAAGCACTGACATGAATTTGAGATATGTACAAGGAGATGGATAAAGGGAAGTATAAGGAGGCCATGGACACAATCATGATGGAGGAAGACCATAAAAAGAAGATAATGGAAAAGGTTGGAAAGACATGCAATGGAAGACCTTACCAATATAAGATGAACAACAAAAAGAGGTCCATAGCTGACAAAGAGGGATTGGCGAACAATGAAGAAGTGGTAGAGGATATTCAAGCTATAGATAATATTGAGGAAATCGTATGCACAACATATGAAAAGAAAATGAAAGGTACAAGGTTGGGAACAGAAGGTAGAGCTCCAGTCTAGATCACAGTCAATGTGGAACCTACAACCCCATGTGCGACTAATACACCTGAAAGAACATGAGATTTTTGACAACCCAATTTTAGTATAAGAGGAGAAGCATGCCAGGGGTCCAATCAAGGAAAAACAACTAGGATAAAGTTCAATAAGTAACAATAAATTATTTACACTGCGTGGAGGAAGTAGTTCAACAAGTTTCAAAATGGTAGGACAAGATCCCACTATTAGATTACCAGAGTTTCTAGGTGAGGCATAAAATGATCCTAAAAATCATTTATTTATTTATGAAAAAATATGGGAATCAAATTAGATCACATATGAGGATATGAATGTCACACAGTTATCTATAACACCGAGAGACTACATGATGGATTGGTACATGTGCCTTGATGTAAAAAGTCCACAAGGAGAACTTGAGACTATTGTAGAGGTGAAAAAGCCACTGGTAAATCAATTTTAGAAGATAAGCTCAGAAGACCAATACATGAATGAAATAATTGAAATTAGGAAGAAACCAGGTGATTCTATCTAGGATATTGATCAAAGGTTCGAACGTATGACAGGAAAGCTGAAATATTCTATTATTGACATGCAACATAGGTAGTTATTTGTGAACTCACTATCACCACACTTGAAGTATCCTTTGAGAAAGCAGCAGTTTCAAACTCAATAAGAGGCTCTGCAAGCAACCCTGCAATTGGAACATAACCAATATCAAGAGACAGATCCAACAATAGAAGAGATGAAAGAGGATCTGAATAACTTGTCATTTTAGTTGAACTCGAATAAAGGGAAAGAGAAGAGAGAAGTTGTTTGGTGCATGTTATGCAGGGCAGAAGGGAATCATAAGAATGAATGTCCAACTTTTGCACAATATTTGGCAACATGGGTGCCAAACCTCTTGCCAATAGGAGGATCATATTGTCAAATTTGTAAGACACATGGGCATGATCCATATCATTTTCCAATGATGCAGAAGTATAAGATAGTGACAAAAGGTTCTTACTGCAATTTTTGACAATCAATGGGTCATGATGATAAGGATTGTAGAACACTAGAGTTGATGAGAGAAATAACTTCAGACACCTATAGGGTGAAATCATAGATGATGACAGGTCATGTTGCATGATAGTTTAATAATACACAACCACAATTCAATCTCATACAATTACGGTACAAGAATGCACAACCACAGAATAAACCCACATAGTATAACGAGGTACCCTAATATAATGCACCACGCGGAGATAGAGGTGGATTCAGAGGTGGAGGCCAAGGAATAGGAGGATTTGGTTGAGGGAGAGGGCCAATATTCTTCCACAACTATAAAAAACTAGGAAATTATTCAATAGATTGTCCACTTCCACCTGCGACATGTATGTATTGTCGCGTAGTAGACCATGAAATAGAAGACTGCCCAACAATATTGGGAAAAATACAGGAGAAAAGGAACCAAAACAATCAAAATGTATAATGGATTTCTTCATAAGCCAGGGATGATGGGAAGAACGTCAACATAGTTACTCGAGGAGGAGCCAAGACAAGAGCTAATGCAACAAAACAAGATCTAACTCAACACCAATGGGTCAAAATTAATATTGAGACACAGAAGCATTTTGACGCGTGAAAAGAAAAGGAAACATTTAAGGAGGAAGACAAGAGATTATCAAAGAGAACATTGCATCTATATCAATTGCGCAACAAACTCAGGATCCATCAATGTACGATATTCCATATTCAATGGATCACATCGGTAAAGGACAACCTTTAGTGCAAGTAAGTAACATAAATACTTTTCTACAATCTTGTGTTAAGTTATTGAATGATCCATCATCCATTAAGGTCTTATATAATTAGCTAGAAATATGCAACACAAAAGTAGAAGGAAAATTAGAATAGAACAAAGTTAATCATCCCCATACAAGAAGAAGAACAAGTAGGGAATTCGGGTTAAATGCCAATATTGGGGACTTAAATATGGGAGATATTATACTTGATTTAGGCTCTGAAGTGAATGTTTTACCTAAGAATACATGAAATTCTATGGGTGAACCCCCATTGGGATATTCACCTGCTCAGTTTAAATTAGAAAATCAACATAGAGTATTACCGATTGGAAGACTTAAGGGAGTGATAGTAGACCTGGATGGAGTGTGCACTGTGGCATATTTTGAATTTATAGAAATAGCGGATGGAAAAACACTCTACCCAGCATCACTTGGATTGGACTAGACATTTCATAACCAAGTTGTGATCAATCTGAAGACATAGAAAATGACCTTTGAATCAAGTGAATACAAAGTGATTACACCATTGGATCCTTCAAAAGGAGAAAGGTTTGTAGAAGCAACATGTTTGGACAAGAAATAAATCAGTTATATAGGACTACCATGCGAGAAGAAGATTATGTCAACCCAACTGCAGATGGGGTACTCAATTGGAAAAGAATTACATTATGTGCTTCAGACTCATACACAGTTCTGGAGAAATGGAATAAGAGACTACATGAACTCTCCATGAGGTGCACGAGAATAGACTGCACAGTAAGGTGGGTTGGTACAGAGATAAGGGAACCTACGATTTTTCATGGTTTGAATGACTTAGAGGAATTCTTGAAATATTACGAGGAAGAAGTTGTGGAAACTCAAAGGTTTGTTAGCCCTGGATATTGCACTCAAGAAAACACCTGCAAGATGGTGGGGTGAAAAAAAGGAAACAATTCAAGACTGGTATCAGTGTAAAATATTATTGTGCATTAGATTTGACACAGTACAGGGGAACATTACAGTGCAAAAATATGATGGACGAGGAAGGCCAACTGAACATCTAGAGAAATGCAGAATACAATCGAGGTTGAAACCACCATAAGAATGGTCTCATTACTTTATTCACACATTGGAAGGGATACCAGGGAACTGGTACATAGACCAGGAGATGTGCAGAGGCACTACATAATGGATAGTATTACATAATAATTTGTGGTAACTTTCTCATTTGATAATGAGAACCCCAATATTGATTCATCTCTTAAGCTGATACAAGGAATGATATTTTTTTAGCAACCTGAGGTGGAAATCATAACATAATATCAACAATGGAACAAACAGATAGTCAAAAACTTACCGTCGTGTTACCATGTCACAGAGGAAGCACTAGATGAAGATGATCCACACAACATCTATATAACAAAAGTTGAAGGAGAGAGAGAGGTGGAAGGTCCATCTCTGGAATCAAGGGAATTTTATGCACCAATCAAGGTCAAGAAAGTTAACAATGGGACAGAAGAGAACCCTAAAATGAAAAGCATTGGAGACTACTAGGATGAGAAGACACTAGAAAGAATAATAGAGTTAATGCACTCATACAGTGACTTGTTTCTAGCAACCTTTATAGAGATGAAAGGAATAGCAGGTGAGCTAGGTGAGATGAATATACCCCTCAAATTAGATGCTCAACCTGTTAGGCAAATAATTTACATGTTGAATCTAATGTATAATCAAAAAGTGAAAGTAGAACTTGACTGAATGCTAGAAGATGGTATCATAGAGCCAGTGGAGGAATCTGAATGGATCAATCCCACGATAGTGCAGGAGAAGAAGCAGGGGGGATTAATGATTTGTGTATATCTAAGTAAATTAAATGATGTGTTCTTACATGATCCTTTTGCTACCCCATTCACATATGAGGTCATAGAAAATGTGGGAGTTCAGGAGTCATATTCATTCACAGATGGATTCTTAGGTTATCATCAGATCAAAATAGCTCCAGAGGATAGGCATAAGACTACATTTGCCACAGAATGGGGATCCTATCAATATACAATTATTCCCTTTGGATTGAAGAATGCACCAGCCATCTTTTCAAGGGTGGTCATAACTTCTTTTAAAGATTTCATACATAAACTATTAGAAGTATATTTGAATGACTGGATTGTTTTTAGTCTGTTTAAATATCATGTAGAATTTTTGATACTAATGTTGGAAAGATGTAGGCAATGTCATATCTCAGTAAACATCAACAAATTCACTTTCAACACACCTTTTGGGATATTTTTGGGACATATAGAGTGTAGATAGGGTTTACTTGTTGACCTTGCTAAGATTGTTGTAATTGTGAACTTACCACCACCGAAGTCAGTGTGCCAGTTAAGAGCCACACTTGGACATATAGGGTACTACAGGTTGTTTATCAAGGGGTATGCATATATTACTACGTCGATGGAAAATTTGTTTAAGAAGGACACCAAATTTTAGTGGAACGAGAATTGCCAGCAGGGAATGGATACTTTAAAGAAGAATATTGTGACAACACCTATCTTAGTGTTTCCATATTGGGAAAAGACATTTCATGTGCATGTAGATGCATCAACCATAACACTTGGAGAAATTATGGCGTAGCAAGGAGCAGGTGACTTAGATCATCCTATAGCATTTCCAAGCATGAAGTTGTATGAATTAGAGTTGAATTACAACAAAACAAAAAGAGAAGGTGTAGCCATGGTATAGACACTTCGGAAATTTAGACACTACTTATTGGGAAAGAACTTTAAAATGTTCACAGATCATTCTGCCCTCAAATATCTATTCAATAAGCCAATGTTGGGGGGAGGATCTGTAGATGGTTATTATTATTCCAGGAATTTCATTTTGAAGTAATATTCAAACTAGGGAAGTTAAATGCAGGACCTGGTCACTTGTCAAGGGTAGCCAATGGAGAAGAACCTAAAAACTTAGAAGACAACTTCCCTGGTGCACAATTATTTTCAGTACAGATAGTTGATGAGTATTTTGTTGATATCACTGAATTCTTGAGTACAAGATTTGCGCCAAAGGAATTTAGTATTTTGCAGAATAAAAATATGGTAGTCAGAGTTGTAGACTATCAACTCATTGCAGGTCATTTATACAAGTTGGGAACAAACAACATCTTGTGAAGGTGTGCATTGGAACATGAATGACCCATGGCTTTAGAAGAAGCTCATGAAGGTATAGCTAGAGGACACTATGCAGGAAAAACTACCGTACAAGTGTATGGTGGCCAACAATTCACAAATATGTGAAGGAATGTTGCCATAACTGCGGTGTCTGTTAGAGAGATGGAAAACCCAACAGAAGGGATGAGATGCCCCTAATACCCCAAGTAACTCTTTAGGTATTTGACAAGCGGGAAATAGATTTTTTCAGACCTATTAATCCACCATAAAGAAGTTCAGGAGCTAGATCATTGTTATGAAAAAATACTTAACCAGATGGGTAGAAACATCACCATTCAAGGATTGAAGTGCAAATACATTATCACACTTCTTATTTGAGCAGGTGATTATAAGATTTGGATGTCCCAATATTTTGATGAGTGACCAAGGCACTCATTTCATTAATAGTACCATCAAGGCTATAACTAAGGAGTTTGAATTCTATCACCAGAAGACTACACCATATCATCCTCAGGAAAATGGGATAGTAGAAGCTTTCAACAAGATCCTCGAGAATGCATTGACTAAGATCTGTAATGTGAACATGGGTGATTGTGATTTGAAAATACCAGCAGTATTATGGGCATACATGACCACATGCAAGAAGTTGACATGACATACACCATTCAGATTGGTGTATGGACAAGAAGCAGTGGTGCCATTGGAATTATTGGTACCCAGTCTGCACGTAGCAACAATTACAAATATGACAGAAAGAGACTTAGTACAAGAGAGGTTAAGTCAACTATTGGATTTGTAATAAGATAGTATTCTTGTAGGATTCCACCAAGAGGTATATAAAGAAAGGGACAAATCCTGACATGACAGACACATAAAGAAGAATATTTTTTAGGAGGGAGACCTATTTCCTCTCTATGACAACAAATTTTTGCAACATCCTGGTAAATTCAAAATGCATTGGCTAGGACCATACAACGTGAATAATTTCATAGATGGAGGATATATGCAGCTACAGGACTTGACAAGAACATAATTGAAAGGAATGGTGAATGGTAGTCGACTGAAACTATATAGGGACAGTCGACCTACTAACTCTTAGTAATTGCAGCATAGTAAGAAAACCATGTGTATAGTGTACTATAGTATATATTAGGAGAGAAAACTTATAAAAAGACACAAAAGGAAGAAAAAGAAGAAAAAGGAAGAAAAAGGTAGAAAAATAAGAAAAAGGAAGACAAAAGTAGAAAACTAAGAAAAATACAAAAAGAGGAGGAACTTGGGTGAATGGAAGAAAATTGGTAAAAGTCACATGCAACAACTTATGTGACAAAATTTGGAAGATTGCATGCAGGAAAAAACACTGTGTAAATGCATGAAAAAAGTGCAAAAATATGGCCAAACATTTATGATGAGGTATATAAAGAGTGGAAAGCAGAGGTCAGTTCGACATTAGCAATTTTAGAGAACAAAAAGAGATGAAGAGCCCGAACTAGGCAAGATTGGGTAAGGACGATAGCACTTGACTACTCAGTTGACAACATGACACCTCCAAAGGTTGGCACTCCATGATGATATTTTAGGGTTACTCAAGAGGGAGAAAGAAGAAAGGAAAGGATGATAGATCCCCAGAATGTTGTAGATATGGAAGATGTCACTACCTTGACGACAAGTTCGCTCAGCCTAAAGAGGGTATAGGAGGAAACCTTCACAACTGAGAAAGGATAAATGGGTTAGAGTTCCACAAACACAATTGGAAACACAAAACCTAACCTAGAAACACCTGCTAATCTTGAAGAAATGAAGGGCCATCAAAAGGGTCATGACAAAGAGGAGGTGCTAGTCAAAGACATTAACAACGAGTTAGAAACTGAGGGAGAAGAAGAAGACATGATAGAAATAATGGTGGAAGGCCACCCCATCGTCAAGCAGAAAATAAAGGTGCAAGATGTCACAGAGATCACACTCCCATACATCATGGACACAATGGTCATAGTGGAGGACATGCTCAGGAAAGTTCCCAAGCTTATATACTCAGACTATGATGTTCGAGATGTGGAAAAGTTTCCATACTTGGAAGAGGAAACCTATTTGGAAAACATGGGGGATATAGGACCCCTAGGAAGACCCATCATGGAGCCCACGTAGTGGATAATAAGGCTCTACAACTCTAGAATCATGAACCTCCTGGATATATCACACTTTGGGTGTGCTAAGAATGTGGGCATGTGCGCCAAACAACTCTTGGACAAGGTGCATTGAGGAATCTTGTGGATGTATAGGCCCATCTCCATCAATGTGACTCTAATTGCTAAAATTACAGGGTTTCCCACTGTTGGCGCATAACTCGAAGAATACTTGGTCAATAAAGTGAAAGGGAAATAGATCACTGAGATAGTAAAGGCACAATTTGGAACCAACAGAGGGAATAGGGGTATTGTTCTCAAATACATAAATGACCCCATGTCACAATTCACTAGCAAGCTAATGGATTGCAAGTTGCTGAGGAAATGCAGGAAATAAGACACCCCAACAAGAGTCATAGAAATCACTGTGCAGTGCACTAAAGGGACCATGTTTAGGTGGGCATCGTACCTTTTGAACCAGTTTCTGATCGACTGCAAGGATGCGTAGGATAATGGAACTGAGTTCCACTATTCCTGGATCCTCATCCTAATTGCTTTGGAAAGAGCCAAAATTCTTAGTTTTTCTAGACATATAGGGGGATTTCTATGCAACAATGTAAAAAAGACTATGGAAATCCAAGGATACTAAAAACCAACAAACAAACATCAAAGTATTTTCCATGGTTCTGGAAAACATACAATAGAGAATGACTAATGTGTGGAGAATTCCCGTGGAGGTGGTCCAGGTGTACAAAGGTATTTCTAGATTTAAGGCATCCATGCATTATATGTGGATCCAGGCCGCAAGGGATCCGAAGAAGAAATGACCGGAGATGCAGTATTGCATATCCAAAGAAGAAGTTGATTGGATCTTTAAAAACAGGCCCACGTAATCGAAGGTTCTAGCAGTAAATTCAACAGCCAAATCTAAGGAGAAAGTTGAGGTAGGATGAGGTAGGTCCATCAACAAAGACAAGTTGCTCGACTACCAACACCAGGAAGGTTGTAGCACGCACTCAAGTGTCAGGAAGAAACACAGCGCCGAAGAAGCATAGGAAGAAAGAAACGATGTATAGGGAAGAATTCAAGGGGGATTCCAAGAATGGACAAACCTCTTGGCCCGAAGAGGAGGAGGCACAGACAAAGAAAAGTGGGGCGCAACCCTCACATGTGAAGAGAACTACATCACATGAGGAGGAAATGTGCAAGAAGATGTAATACACTAAGAAGCCTCCAGTCATCACCCTCACAGAGGACCATGTCAAACTAGTGGCACATAAATTCTAGGATAGGGGGGAGCTATGGTCCATGTAGTTGAGGCGTAGATGGAAGAGATCATGGAAAAGTTAATGGATGTCCATGATACTCAATAAAGGATGAATATTTTTACAGTGAAACATGTTACAATGCAACAACTGAAAAGGACACAACAAACACCTACGCCGAAGGAAAAAGATGAAACAATGGAGATAGTGGTGAAGGGTTGAGATACTTCCATGGTCACTCGGTAGATGCTACGAGTGGATGGGGAGATAGCATAGAATCCAGTGGGGGACATAGAACGAATTGAGTTGGTTATAGGATAGATCCTTACAAAGGCACTCTGCGGACTAGAAGCAAGCTTCATGCAAGAAGTCCACTCCAGATCCCGCACAGATGCCACCAAATTGGAAGGTGGAAGATAGGTAACCAAAGTGCTATAAATCACATGCAATCAATTGACTCCGAAGAAGGAGGAGGAGAATAAACAAGGAGACATATTGGATAAGGGACCGAAAATGGTATACAACAACATCCCAGACTGCACGTAGGAGTCGGAAGACACGCCTGAAGGGAAATTTCAAAATATTGCATAGGTGATGGAGCAGCACAAAAAGGAGATTACAGAGCTCACAACAAAACTGACTCCTTCCACACCTATGGAATTAAGAGAGAAAAGGGAACAGGAGGCTACTGTGCACATCGATAGTATTGCATAGGAAGCCAAGGTAGTGTAGGAACTCTATGAAAGAACTACTCGAATATAGACCATCTTGGAGGAGGATGAGAAAATACAACAGCTATACCAAAAACAAGAGAAGATAACGACCGAAATATAGGAGTTAAGATAGCATCAGAAGGCAATGGCCATCCTCGAGAGGATGAGAAGTGCATAGGATATGAATAACCTATAGACGAAGATGAAGGTTTCTCAGGCTGACAAACAAACAAGATAGGCTCAACTGGAGCCACTACAACAGAACGCAGAGAGGATGATTGAAGAATTGCAGGAAGAAAAAGGGACAATAGAGAAAATGCATGAAGATTCACAGGGATGATTTTAGGGGATAAATTTCGCTCATGGACAAATTTTCCTTGGTTTTTCCAAAGACGAGATTCTCTATTTTAAAAGTGATTCGCCCAAATTTTGTAGGATAAAATTATTTTACCTTGAAAAGCGCCAGAATTTTATAAAATCTATACAAATCCTTAGAAATTTGAATATTTATACAAAAATATCACCAATAATTTATAGTTGGAATATGAAGGATTAGTAATATTCACCAAGTTTTCTACATTTGAAAATAAATTTACATCCTTAAAATCATCCCTGGTGAAGAATGCAGACAAGTGCTAGCAGAGCACATTACAATGTAGAGTGTGGAGAAGTTGGCAGAGAAGAACACCCAAGGTAAACATAAAGTCAATCACTTATCAAAAGTGTTTCACGAGTTGCAACTAGCTATCCAGAGTGTGAACTAAGGTACAGTGGCTTGGGCATAACCACATGTCAGTTTTGGGGGCCTACTAGAACAGGCCTATTTCTGGATAAGAAATTATATTTTGGGCACATGCCTATTTTTGGAGAGAAAGAGCTATTTTTGGAGCCCACGCCATAGGTGGAAGAAAAACAACATGCAGAAAAACAAGGACAAGCAACATGTAGGAGGAAATGAAGCATGGTTCACATGCAAACAGACCTAACCATGTTAGGGTTATGGTTTTAGACATGCATGTAATGGATATAATCAAGTAGAGTAGTATAAACAAATACTTAGGAGGTCTAGGTAGGGGTTGTTGTTGGTTGTTGATTATGGGTTATTGTTGATCATTGGTGGTTTTAGTGAAAAGATATAGTTTTGAGTTGATTAAGCTAGTTTCTAAGGTTTAGGTCATAGGTTGTGGAGCTTGGTGTGATCTAGTCTGCCTCACAGAGGGTATTTATCCTCCTTTTCTATTGTAATATTGAATATGTAATGCGCACAATGCAGATTTTACACAAGGATGAATAACATCATAGAAGAGACAGATCTTTGTGGACATATCCCTAGGGGAGTGAACCCTGGTAAATCTAGTGGGTTAAGGTGTTTGAATGGTTGTTTAATGTTATGTTATGAATCAGTTGTAGAATGAATGGTTATTTAGCTAATCAATGTATGCATTCATAGTTTAATGAATGAATGGATACTAGGGTAGATAAATGAATAATAATGTTGATGCATGAGGAAGAAAATAAAAACACAGTTCCCATCCCTTCCTAGACTACAAACACCTGAGTATTGAAGTCCCTTATAAAGTTATCTCGGGAGAGACTCCAATGTGCACTTTGTGCGTAGCGTTGCCTTCTGGTTTACCAGGAGGGTCGATAGTTTGAGGGTTTTGTTGTAAACCTATTGAGATCATAACCTGGGTCAGCCCAAGCATCCAACACACCAAAAAAGAAATTAATTTTCAAAATGAAAATGCAAACATCTACATCTAAATTTTACAGAGGCAATAACAAAGTTCATTCTTTGGTGCTTCTCAGAATTTAAAGCACCAATGTGTTTGGTGCATAATGATGCACCAGGGTCTGCTTAGATAATTAAGCACACTATTAACTACCAAAGTTATTCGAAATTTTGTTTGAAGCTAGATTTTTATATGCTTCCCAAGATGACAGTTTTGGATCAAATGCAAGAAAAAAGGAATTATATATATAATGGCCAATTCTTAAGATTTTATCTCATTACATATTGTTGCAAGTCCTTCAAGTTATCCCTCACTGATTTAATTAAGACAAGTTTTTATTTATAATTTATTTATCTCATTGAATTTATGTTATGTATGAACGTGAGTTTGAATAATTTTTCATTGAATTTTGCAGGATCATGATTCGGGATTGAATTCAGATGCACAAGATACTTGAGTAGTCCCAAAATTCTGCAAGCTCTTATAAGGAGAAAGATACCTCAAGAAGATGTTTGATGAAAATGGATAGTTGATTTACCCTACCAATTATAACATGCAATGTTTCAACAACCAACCTTCATCAATGGTATTACATTGTGAATTGGATGTCCTTTATGCAGATACCCCTTGGGGCGTAAGAAAACGATGATTGAGTAATTATATTTTAGGATTTTCAATGGAACTAATATAAATGTGTTTTTTAATTCAGCATTTGTTTTATAAATTGGTTGGTTTCATGTTTATTATTGGGAAACAAATTTACATGCTTCTAATAAATTTTTGGCATAATTTTTTAACATTCTAAATGCATTGTGTTACTAATACTATCGTTGTAATGTTCAATATTTTTACAATCATGATTCTGACGATGAGAGAATTGTCTACATCTATTTTTTCACCCAAATACAATGCCAATTCATGATATTTCTATTAAATTATCACATCTCAGAGAGGAATCATACCGAGCATGGTTGAATCAACCACCTATTCAATTCCCACTACGTCCTAAGTCAGCAATTCAAAACATATATAGTAATAATATTTCATCACATATTGAGGATGAAGGGAATGATACAAAGGTTGGTATGGATGATTTCTTATGGGATACCCAAGCCGAGGAGAGAATTTTTCTACATGCATTCAAACAAAATGAACTAGGGGATGATACTGATAGCATCGATACCTTCTTCAAAATCCTGGAATCTAATTCCACCACCCCTGTCTTTGGACATGGTTCAAGGTATACCCAACTAGGGACTACAATCTTACTATACAACTTGAAAGAAATGTATGGTATGTCAGACACATGTTTCTTGGAAGTTTTTAGGTAACTAACCATTAAGACCCCTAATTTTTTAGGGAATCTTGTCACACAATGAAGGAAAAAAAAAGGTTTATTTTATGCATTCTTAATGACAATGTACATTTTGATTTCCCACTAATTGCAGGTTACTCAAATAAAAGGTACTTTTGAGAGATAATGATTTGGATTATTTTTGGCACGAAATGAGAGCGGAGATATAATAAAAAAATGCATAGAGATATTGCAGATATTCAATAATATAACATAAATGTATCAGAGATGTAACCATAAACACAGATATACAACAATACATGATTTCTATTAATTAAATAAATGTACAGAGACTGTAAAAATACAGAGTGAAAGACTCGCTAGAATGGTGGCAGCTTATCTCTGAGAAGAGATGTGATGGCTACTCGCATTCGCAAGAAGATGATTACAATGAGGCTCTGAAGGCATTTTTACAATAAACAAGAATGCCCAAAACCATGGACATCCAAAAACCTAACCCTAGGAGATGAAGCACCAAAATTCATGCGGGCCTCATTTGGGTAAGTTAGTACATCAACTTCCTGGGGTCATAACTTTTGCATATGATCTCCGTTTTAGGCGTATGATAGCTCATTGGAAAGGTATTGTTGAGGAGATTCATTTTGGGGGCTCAATCATACCTTTAGCTATCATTGAGAACCTCTATCTCGAAAAACCTTCATTTAGGCCCTCAAAATTGCCCCGGAAGTTAAAACCTACTAAAAATAGTAAATTGCCAAAATTGGCAGAAAACTGTTTTGAGCCAGTCGACAAAGGTGGGTGTCCACCGATATCCACCTGGATCAGATAATAAATTTCCTGATAGTTGTGTAGAGGCAAAGAAAATACTAAAAATGTTGGGTGTTAAGTACATATCATACCACACATATCTAAATGATTGTATGCTATATAGAAACAAATATGTGTACAAAGATATTTTTCCATAATGTGGGCATGATAGGTACTAAAAAAAAAAAAAAACAAGGTTACAAAAGATGGTCCTCCTCATAAGATATTGAGGCACATGCCTATAATTCCAAGGATTCAAAGGATCTTTCATTACAAATAATTAATTTTGTTGCAGGGGTGGCATGCCTCACATAGAAGTGAGCTAGGAGTTATGTGAATCCTAGAAGCTTCAATAGACATGAAGCATATATATGTTACTTGGCTCAATAAATTTAAGTATGAAGTACGAAGCCTACGGTTGAGCATAGCCATGGATGTGTTTAACCCATATTCCCTCCAAAACACCAACTATTCTATTTGAATAGTGGTAGCAATCAATAACAATATCTCCCCATGGTTTTCTATGAAGAATCAACATCTTATTATGGATCCTATAGTTGTAGGTAGAAGACAAGTGAATTTAATAAATTATGGGAAGGGATACATGTATATGATGTATGGAGACCCATCCCAATGGACAAGTATTTTGCATTGTATGAAATATGTGTGTACACCATGCACGATTATCCAATACTAGGAGTTTTCTTTGGTAAGTGTTTCCCCCTCAAGCTAGGGGTAACTAAGGACATCATGTATCAAGGCCCACAAGTAGAAGACATGGAGTGTCAAGAGTATGATGCCTAACACAACCAACATAGGCTCTCTACTTTACCACATAGCAACATCCACTACATCATCCTAGCTCCAAGAAGACAAAATATCTTGCTTCATGAGGTAACAAGTCTAGTCTCGTGGTAAGGGTCAATTTAATATTTGAAGCATTTTAAGATGTTGCAAAGAATCCTTTCTTGATTATGGAATGATTTCGTAGAAATTATACTTTTTTCCTAGTTTCACCTTGGTGAGTGACATAATTTCCTAGTAAGTAGGTCACCCTTGGGAAAATGGTTGCTACTGTATGGTTCCTTGAAATGTCACTATACCATTCCATCTCATACTTACCACTTTCCACACTCCTTCCCCTTTTGTTTTTTCATCTTTTGAGATTTTTGGGTTCATTAACCCCAAGAAGGGATTGTACCTCATTTCATGGGAAGAAGGGGATAAGGGCCCAAATATGTTGTAGCTAGAAAAAGTTAAAATCCAATCAATATCCTTCCAAATGCTCACCCTAAGGTCCTGAGAGAAATGAAACACTACTCCATAAAAATCAAGGATCTTATAATATATAATCAATAAGTTTCCACTTGTTGGGGGAATGCATTTTGCAATGTCTTTTACTTTCCATTGCATATGGAACTCTGTGTGTTCCTAACTCCAAGTAGAATTGTGGTACTTGTTACTTTCCATTTCACATAGTACTCAATGTTTCAGACCATAATAAATTAATGGAAATAAAAGGGCATGGAAAAATGTTGCATCGTGGATGAAGGGAAACACACCCTCTACAAAGGCACCCATAAATGAGACAATATGAGCCCTTGTATGTTAAGATACCTTGCCAAGAAGTCTTTCCCCAATCCATCCTGTATTCATTACATGAATTAGATGGGTTTTTCTTTGGAAACATTCCTTGACTAGGGTATTGGCCTACCCAATTGGCACCATGACACCCTCCCATACCTAAATTAGGAAAAACTTATAAATTATTCAAGCAGTTGTTTAATTTGAAAAGTGGGTTTTGATGCACATGTTTGGGTGGTTCTTGTATTAAATATGGTTGACATGGCATGATACTTGAGACTTGTGGACCCTTGGAGGGCGTACTTGATTTTCATTATAGGAACTTGCCCACAGGATGGACACTAGACCCCACATGAAGAAGACCATGGATGATGGACGTTGCACCTATAGGAAATAGGAAGTTTCCTTTGGAGGCACCTTGGAATCACAATAGGACAAGGTTTCACCCTTCTCCACTTGTACGTTCTCCTTTAGAGGCCTAGGATGTCACCTCCTAGCCCTTGATGTCACCTTGGAGGGATGTGGTTTGATGGAAAGGATGATTCTAGAGGTGGATTGATAGGAGGAGACCATGGAATGGAACTTTGAGCATGACACGTGGACTTTGGAGGCCCAACATCTCCCTCACCATGCTTGAAGTTGCACTTGGATATCCTACATCACCCTCTTATGGTATGACATCACCCTTATACGGTTTTATTTCATGTAAAAAAATTAAACTTGTATATTCCAAGGGAAAATTTAAGAGGTTGACCCTCTTATGTAGAGACATGACTTTTCATTGGAGTCTTTTGGATGGCTAGTGTTTCCATATAAATATGGCTTTCCAAGATTCAATTTATCATCACATTTTTCTCACACATGTGAGAGGTTGCTTCTGAAATTTTCGCTATATTGGGGTTACTAGCGCTTTTTACTCATGCGCTATCTCTTGGAGGTAAAGTGTGGATGCTTCTTTGATGATTTTTGGATGATATTACTGCAATTAGGGTTTTTTCTTATCATATCTTGGTGAAGTAAGTAAATTTCTTCAATTTCATTTCATGTTATTGAATGTTTTATGGTAAATTTTACTTGTTCATATTGAAGATCTTTCTTGATAAAAACCTAAGAGAGGAACATAAGTGCTTCCTCCTCTCAAAAGGTTAATTTCAACCATAATTTTGTGAAGGAAATCCTACCTAGGGTTAGATTCCTAAATCCCTAAAGTGCTAGGAGTTTAGGAGTTTGATTATAGACTCTTAATTGTGACCTAGTTGAAGTACCTAAGAAGGGAGAAAAGGTTTCTAGAGCCCAAAAGTGCTTGCACTCTAGCAAATCCTTCTCCTCAAGGTTTGAACCATAAGGCCCTAATGTCTTAGCACCTTAGCATTCAATCCCTACTTCTTATCCTTTGCTAGCTTGATCTCCAAAATATATTTCATTGTTGTGATTAATAGTCCATATCCCCAAGGAACTAATCATTAAAGTTCTCTTGTGATGAAAGTAATAAAAAAACTCTTTATTGTCAATCTATCAAGCTATATACTAACTTAATTAACACTGGCATGAGTTAACTTAATTTAAAACTTGTTTCTATTGCAAAATTTTGCTACAACCATCTAAATGCACTTTGATTTGTTGCATATATTGATTATAAGGTGGTTTAACTTGCTATAAATTGCACCTAACAATTGGGTAATATTCTATTGAGTTTATGCTTATTTTTTATTATCAATTGTTGCACTTTTTTAGGAATATTTCTTGTTGTTGTTATAGTTACTTTATTGTTGTTGTACTATTGTTTACTACTTCATTTTCATAACATCCACAAAAAATCTATTTTCTAGTGTCTTGAAGAAGAATTTATTGTATGCTTGTACTTGAAAATCATATTATATATGCTATAAATTGTTCTTGTTCTAGGAAGGTTCTCATATGAGCTTCATTCCTTTTTTTCCTTTGAATTAGGTGATCAAGAGAGGGGGAAGTAGGCTTGGCTATCAAACTTGATACTTTGATCCCTCGATTTCACCAGGAAATCCTCTCCTGTGGTGGACCTATTCCGTCACTAAAATGAGGAGACTTCTTACTAAGGTGACAGTGGTAGGATATCATGTAGTTACGCTAGATTTGGTGATCTTGTGTTGGTATTTGCACAACTAAAAATCATGGGATAGTATTTTGGTGTCATTGTTGAGGAGGATTGATTCATTCTCCTCAACGACATATCTTTTGGTGAGATTCTCCTAAATCCCTTATCTTACTAGATTACCTAGCAACTCCATTGAGGGTGATTCCCTCAACTTCCTTTGATGATCCAAGGGAGATCATATGGTGAATCCACTGATGACAACCCATACTGGACGTCAGTACATGCCTTTCTTTCCTATGGATCCTCCAAAATGGACATCCAACAAGGTTTTTGGGCCTTTGGACATGAGTAAGATTCGTGGTGGTCCCCATGCCATGCTTAAGATGACTAACTCATGGCTACCTAAATTATCTGGCAGTGATGATATCAAGGGTAACTTTTATTTGACAATGTTTTATGAAGGATTTGAACTCCATGAAGATGGAAACTGACACTCAGATGTGATTATGAATATTTTATTGACCTCACTAATAGGATAATACATGGCATGGTACAATAACCTCCCAAGTAAAAGTATCAATATCTAGGAAGAACTTGAAAATGATTTCATAAAAAGGTGGGGTGATGAGAAAGATATGGCCTTCCTCTTTTCTCAATTTGACAAGATACAAAAATATGAGCAAGAATCTGTGGGGGAGTTCAATGATAGATTTAATATCTTGATAAAAGAGTTCCCTCTGAAGAGAGAACTTGCAGATGTAGTTACCTTGAACTAATATCTGGGCTCTTTTGAAGCACTCTTTCAATTTTTACTAAATGATAAGTCCCCTAAAACTCTCAAGGAATCCCAAGATTTTTCCTCTCAAATAGAGGAAAATATTAAAATCAGTGAGCTTGATAACCATCCAGTAGTGAGATCTCTCCAATAAGAGGTTGAAATACTAGCAATGTCCCACACCGCTCTTGTAACGACCCTAATTGGATACATGCTTAAAGATTATAAAGTAAAATTAATTAAAATAAATTAATTATGGTTAACTGAGTAATAATTCAAATTACAGATCACATTTAATGACCTGTGAAATAAAAATAATAGATCAATGAAAAATGATATAAAAATGGTGGCGTGTGCAGAGAGGGATAGCCATGGATCCCGAGGAGATAAAACATTAACTCATGACGAAGGACGGAGGATGCAGGGTGGTTGGAGGAGTAACTGCTTGAGTCGGCCGGGAGGAATAAGGGACGGGAAGAGGGGGATGTGCGCACCATTCGGCAGGGATGGATGTTGCAGACTGTATTTGTTGAGCCAACTGTATTGGCGGTGACTATGGTATTTTTCCATGAGCAGAGAGCCTCTGGACGGTGATGTTTGGCCGTGAGCAGAGAGCCTCTGGACAGTGGAGTGTTGCTGTGAGCAGCGAGTTTCTGGGCACTATTGTATTTTGTGGACTTTTGGACTTTCTGGGAGCACAGAGTTTTGAGACTGTGGATTTTGATCAGGGGAGGCACTGAGTTGTTGGAGGTTTTGGGCACGAAGGGCCAGGATATCCGTAGATATCCTCGAGCTAGGTCGTGTTCCTAGTTGGCAGGGTGGACAATAGTTTTGGGCAGCTATTTTCTTGTTTGTGGCAGGATTGATCTGTGTAGCAAGGAGCAGAAAGGCAGCAGCAAGGCACAGTGGAAACAACAATTAGAATCAGAACCAGGTACTTGTTAAGTTATGTATTTATTTCTTTCTGTCATGAATTCAGTATTTATTGATAAATCTAAGAAACTGAAGTTTTTGTTATGAGAATCACTATTATGCTAAGAAGTTATTGTTTCAGATTACTTTCATAAAATGTTTAGGAAACTTAAATGATGTTTAGAATTATATGGGCATTACAGCTCTCATGAATAAGATTGACACCTTAAAAGAAAAGGGTACCCCCTGTCAGTCAAACATGATTAATATTTCATGGGTGGATATACCTAATGAAGAAACCTACCCCATCAAGAAGAAGTGGAATTGCCAAGCTCCAAATATCAGGAAAACCAAGATGCATTTACAATCCTTCATGACTGAATATTTAGAGGAGGAATATCCTTCCCCTGAGAAGGAAATTAACACTCCCACCCCCTGTATCACAAAGGAGGATGAAGATATTGTAGAAATTCTCCATTCTGATGATTTTCCATCATCATTTGATCCTAAGGAAAAAGAAAAGATTCATGACCCTACTCCTCCATAGGAATTTGATATGAAATAATCATGAGATGAGGAAGATCCTTCCATAATCCTTCATGCTGAGAATATCGACCAAAGAAATGGAAAGCATGCACCTTTCTTTATGTATCTCTTAGTAAACAATTTGACCATCCACAACTGCATTTTGGACTCAGGTTCCTCCACTAACATTATGCATTTAAGGGTCATGCAAAAAATTGGCCTAAAAATATCGTGACCTTATCGAAACATGTGTAGATTAGACTATAAATATATCGTGGTTTGTGGCTTGATAAAGGACCTTGGAGTTAGACTCGTCGCTTTTCCTTGTATCTCCTTCCTGATGGATGTCCTTGTGATTGATACCATCGATACCTGGGGGATGTTTCTATATAGGGAATGGGTTGTAACCTTGGGTGGTAGCCTCCAAATGGACTTATCATACACTACCATCCCTCACCCTGAAGGTGGATTCCTCACCATCTACAAAGAACCCATTGTTAGATACCAAGTTGAACCCCCAAAGGTTCCCATGGATGAGATATTTTTATTGGATGATAGAATGGAAAACCAATTTGCAGTCAACCCAACGTTCCAAATAGAACCTTGTTGAGATCCTAATGGGATATGGACCTTACAATTTATGGTTCTCTTTCAAGTTTCGGTTCAAGGGAAAGAATCGTTCTCATAGCTCCTTCCATGAAGACCTTTTAATTCTCATGTAGACTTGAATATGATTACACAAATAACGTTG
Source organism: Picea engelmannii (assembly GCA_009831015.1). Lineage (NCBI taxonomy): Eukaryota > Viridiplantae > Streptophyta > Pinopsida > Pinales > Pinaceae > Picea > Picea engelmannii. Next base: position 541,879 of record ML777274.1, read on the forward strand.
TTGAATACAAATCATTTCTTATAGGACTCAGTCTATCCATTGATAGGAAAATAAGAAACTTTAGGGTAGTAAGAGACTATGATCTAGTGGTTTCCCAAATAATTTTGAAGTTTTCCACGAAAAATGAAAGGCTGAAGAAGTATAGGGATTCAATGAGAGATGTTGTGAAACTCTTTGATGAATTCTCAATTGAAGCAGTCCTTAGAGAAGAAAACCATGTTGTTGACGCCTTGGTTTTTTCTACTTCCACTCTACAACCTTGTGAGGGTCCTCTCCAAGACTTGTGAAAAATGAAAGTAGTCTTTAGAACTTCGGTCCCTAACAACTGAAAACATTGGAAACTCTTTGATGATGATGCCCAGATCCTCAGATTCATACAAGGAAGTAAATTGTTATCTAACTCCCAAATAAATTTCGTAGTTGATTCCATGAATCTGGAAGTTATAGACTTACCCAACAATACCCTTCCAAAAGGATTTATTCCCTTGGAAAAAATGTTTGATAGACATGACGTTTATAGGGGAAAACCTATCGAGGACCATTCTGTGTTGGAATTCAACATTGGGAAAAATATTGAGCCGAGCATGGTAAAAATAGTAAAGGGAACTACCAATACTAAGAGAAGTGAAATACTAGACCTCATTCACTAATTTAAGGATGTTTTCACTTAGACTTATGATGAACTGAAAGCATATAGAAGTGATGTCATGCAATACTCCATTCCTCTGGCAGATGGAGCCAAACCATTTAGAAAAAATTTAAGACATATTAATCCAAAGTTAGCACCAAAAATATAGAAGTAACTTGAAAAGATGGTAGATTCTGGTATCATAGTCCCTATTAGATATTTTTCATGGATGTCAAACCTAGTGGTGGTTCAGAAGAAGAATGGAGACATTAGACTATGTGTTGATTTTAGAAACCTTAACCAACTCTCATTAAAATATAACTACCCTCTCCCAAACATGGAATTTTTTTAGATAGAGTTACGAGTGTTTGGATGATGTCCATGTTGGACGATTTCCCTGGTTATAACCAAGTCTTAGTTAAAAGGGAGGATAAACTTAAGACCACATTCACTACCCCATGGGGAAATTTCATGTATCTAAGGATTCCTTTCGGCGTCATGAATGTTGTCTCCACTTTCCTAAGAACAATGGATTTTGATTTCAAATATCTCATTGAAAATACCATAGAAATATACCAAGATGATTTGTCAGTTGTGTCCAAATAAAGGAATGTGCATGCTTCACACCTAAGAACAATACTTGATTGGTGTATAAAGTATGGTATTTCCCTTAATCCCAAGAAGTACATATTTGGTGTAGATAAAGGCAATTTTTTGGGGCACATAGTCTCGGAAGAAAGAATTTCTATTGACCCCGAAAGGGTTGAATCAATCAAGAATATACAACCTCCCACTAACAAGAAGCCTTTACAATTGTTCTTTCAAAAAATAAACTTTATCAGATTATTTATCCCAAATTTTCCGAAAAGATCAAGCCCATGAATGCTTTTCTTAAGAAAGATGTCACCTTCATATGGGACAATAATAACTTGAGATCCTTTGAATACATTAAGGACTCCATCACCAAGGCACCTGTCTTGGTCAACCCTGATTATTCTCATGACTTCATAATTTTCTCATTCACCTCGCAAGACACTATATATGGAGTGTTGTTACATAAAAATAGGGATGACCATGAGAAACCAATCGATTTCACGAGTAAGGCCCTCATAGATTCATAATTGAACTACTCCATCACCAATAAGAAATATTATTCCCTTTTCAAATCCCTTAATCACTTTAGAAGTTATATCAAGTACAACAAGATCAAAGCTTATGTGCCTTATCCTGTCGTAAAGGATGTTCTATCGCAACAAGATTTCCTAGGACCTAGGGGAATGTGGATGTCCAAAATATAAGAGTACGATTTAGAGAGAAAACCCACCAAGATTTTCAAGGGACAAGGTTTATCCCAAATGTTTACTAAAAAAAACAACGAGGCCATACGATTGGGAGAGAATGAAAAAGTCAATGTAATAGTGAGTGAATTGGAACATGATGAGTGGTATGTAGACATTATCTACTAACGAATAACATTTCATGCCACGAACACTTAGTAGACCATAAGGAGAGAGCCTTGAAGATGAAGGCTATGAAGTATTGCTTGACCCAATATGGTTTTGGTTGGAATAACCTCGACAGAATCATCCTTAGATGCGTGAATAAAGATGAAGTGAACCATTTGATTAAGGAACTCCATTCAAGGTATTGTGGTGGTCACTTCGCTACAAATAATACTACCCAAGAGATATTGAGGGTAGGTTATCATTATCCTAGGTTGTTCACTAATACCCATTAATATGTCAGATCATGCCAAACTTTCCAGTTCTTCATAGAAAAACAATGACTCCCTGCACTACCTTTAAAACCAGTCATTGTTGAAGCTCCTTTTCAATAATGGGGTCTAGATTTCGTTTGTAAATTCAAGGATAACTCTAGCTATGGATATATTTTTTTTTTACCGCTACAGACTATTTCACTAGGTGGGTAGAGGTCATCCTAACAAAAACTGAAACTGAGGAAGTTGTCATGATTTTCCTCGAGGACATGATCATAACAAGATTTGGTACCCCTTCCATGATTACTACCAACAATGCCAAAGCCTTTAGATCCATCGTATTGGAGGATTTTTTCTTCAGGTGTGTGATTGTCTTATCTCACTCTTCCAACTACTATCCCCATGGGAATGGACTAGCAGAATCGAGTAATAAAAACCCAATGAATATT
>ML777274.1:552505-562786 GCA_009831015.1 Picea engelmannii
TGTACTTGAACATTTAAGTGGGGTAAAAGGAGGTTGCCCCCTCGAAGAGGCTTATTATCTGATATTATCTCTTTTTCAAGGCGTTGAGTACTTTTCTTGAGGTTTTTCTATGCTATATTGATGTTTGGTTCTTAACACCTTGGAATCACCAAAGGAAGAGGTTGCACCCTTCTCCACTTGGATGTTGGCCTTTGGAGGCCTAGGACGTCACCTCCTAGCCCGTAATGTCACCTTGAAGGGTTGGGGTTTGATGGATAGGATGGTTCCAAAGGTGGCTTGACATGAGGAGACCATGGCAAGGAACTTGGAGCATGACACATGGCCTTTGGAGGCCCAACATATTCCTTACCATGCTTGACATTGCACTTGCAGAGCCTACATCACCCTCTTAGGCCATGATGTCACCCTTCTAGGGTTTTATGTCATGTAAAAAAATTAAATTTGTATATTGCAAGGAAAAATTTAAGGGGACGACCCTTTTATGTAGAGGCATGACTTTTCATTGGAGTATTTTGGATGGATAGGGTTTCCATATAAATAGGGCTAGCCAATATTAAATTTATCATCACATTTTTCTCACACATGTGAGAGACTACTGAAATGTGTTCTATGTTGGGTTACTAGCTCTTTTTACTCATGTGCTATCTCTTGGAGGTCAAGTGTGGATGCTTGTTTTCTGATTTTTGGACGACATTGCTGAAATTAGGGTTTGTTCTTGTCATATCTTGGTGAAGTAAGTAAATTTCTGCAATTTCATTTCATGCTATTGAATGTTTTATGGTAAATTTTACTTGTTCATAATGAAGATATTTCTTGATAAAACCCTAAGAGAGTATAATAAGTTCTTCCTCCTCTCATAAGGTTAATTTCAATCTTAATTTCAATCACAAATTGTGATTGAAATCATACCTAGGGTTATACTCTAAAATCCCTAAAGTGCTAGCACTTTAGGAGTTTGATTGTAAACTCTTGCTCGTGACCTAGTTGAAGTCCATAACAAGAGATAAAAGTTTTCTAGAGCCCAAAAGTGCTTTCACTCTAGAAAATACTTATCCTCAAGTTTTGAACCCTAAGGACCTAATGTGCTAGAACCTTATATTTCAATCCCCACCTCCTATCCTTTTCTAGATTCATCTCCAAAATATATTGAATCTTTATTATCAAGACTCCATATCCATAAGGAACAAATCAATAAAGTTTTCTTATGGTGAAAGTGATAAAAAAAACTCGTTATTCTCAATCTCTCAAGCTATCTACTAACTTGAGATAACTTGATTGCAAAATTTCTGCTATTGCAAACTTTTTCTACAACCATCTAAATACACTTTCATTTGTTGCATACATTGATTAAAAGGTAGTTTAACTTGCCATAAATTGCACCTAAAAATTGGGTAATATTCTATTTAGTTTATGCTAATTTTATATTTTCAATTTTTTCATTTCTGAGAAATATTTCTTGTTGTTGTTATAGTTACTTTATGATTGTTGTACTATTGTTTACTGATACATTTTCATAATATCCATAGAAAATCTATTATATAGTTTCTTGAAGAAGCATTTATTGTATGTTTGTACTTGCAAATCACATTATATATGTTATAAATTGTTCTTGTTCTAGGAAGGTACTCATACGAGCTTCATACTTCTTTTTACTTTGAACTAGACTTTGACTTAGGTGATCAAGAGAGGGGGTGGTAGGCTTTGCTATCAAAATTTCTACTTTGATACCTTGAGGTAACGAGGGAAGCCTCCCCTGTGGTGGACCTCTTCCATCACTAAAATGAGGGGATTTCTTACTAACGTGATAGTGGTAGGATATCTTATAGTTACGCTAGATTTGGTGATATTGTGTTGGTCTTTGCAAAAATACAAATCTTGTGATAATATTAACCATTTTGATTGATTTTTTTATATCTTTAATGTTTTTTGGCATAATAAATTTGGTGCAACTATATTTTTGACACTAATGTGATTTGTATACAATAACATCGCAGGTCTTGTAGCAAAAGGGTATCATGGATATAAATGTTGTGGACCTTCTATAAAGGCTAGGTGGTCCAACCACCTACAAAAGCTGGTATATGACTACTCGAGGGTAGTCGTCCCAGAAGATCACCCTTATAGAAGAGTTGCATCTACTTTCAAAGGTAAACTAGAAAAAACTCAAAGACCTAAAATAGTGACATCGACATATTGGATTAGGGAATATGACACAAAGAAGGAGAAGGAAATGGTAGAATTGTTTGATTCAAATGGGGAACCTATGTTCAATGACCCTGAATTTTTTGACACATATGTTGAGAAAATTCCCATTAGGATGAAAAGGAAATCTGTATTTTATGAGTTTCCATATTGGGATCACATTAATATTGGCCACTTACTATATCCCATGTATATATTTAAAAAAAAAATCATATTCTTTATGGAGTCACATATCATCAAATAAAAGAAAGACATTGGATTTTAGGAGAGATATTATTGCTTCAAATACTAAAAAGAGACATTGGCCAATAAAAGAAACTAGAGGAGAGGTTGGTACCTCTTGGTATTTTAAAGAAGGTGATGTCCCATGTATTTTGAATAAAGATGGTTGTTCTATGGTGAAGATTGTTATATTGAGTGTGAAGGCACCTTCTTTATATGGGTCAACTCTACGACGTTGCTTCACTGTAGAAGGGAATTTGTCTAGGTTGAAATCACATGACCATATGAACCTTGTAAGGGTTTTCATGTTGAATACACGATTCTTCTTCTATATTGTCGGTAAAAATATGCTATGCAATCAAAATTTTAAGGCAATTAATGATGTGTGTGTCTATGGCTAGAATTCCATAATGGTGGTGAGAGATAACTGAGATTGTTATTATGTTTGAGAAGGAAATTCCCATGAGTTTTATGGACTTGCAAGTCCATATTCTAATTCACCTACCTTATGAGGTTGAATTAGTTGGGGTGCTCTAATGTTTTTGGATGTTCTTCTTAGAGAGTCACATGAAAAAAATAAATGGGTTTGTTTGTCAAAGGGAAAAGCTAGAGGGATCTATGCCAGAGGGGTACATATTATACGAGTCATTCTATTATGCCAGTGAGTACATAAAGAAAATTGATGACACACCAGGGGAAGTGGTTTGGGACGACCAACAATACAAGAACAAAAGGGAATGGGATCTACTCCAAATGAACAAAAAAGGGCGCTCGATAAAGAGTAAGTCACTTATAGTTTGTTATTTTAGTCATAACAATTGTTTACACTTAAGTTGATAATATATATTTGATCTCATGCTATTCATTTTGAATTCTTGTATACATCAATGAATTTAGAAATTGATTCCATCAATGAATTTGTTCTTTACAACACAGAGTCAATGCGACCATGGGTTATGCTATATGAACATAAAAGAAGGAAATGAAATAATGATAGGAAAACATTCAGATGGGTAGAAGCATGCCTTATCCTGATCATTTATAAAATAAAATATTCCAAAAATATGTCCCAACAGTTGGATGCTTGACCAAATACAAGAGAAATATGTGGTGTCCAGTCATAATCCATGTGGAGAATATCTGGATGCACTAAACATAGGGATTAAGTGCATCAAATCCACAATATCCTCTCTAAGTACCATGTTCAATTTATAATATTGCACATTTGAATTTTAACATGTATTATTTTTTTATTAATGCTCAGGTTATTAGACATATGACACCATCCTTTGTTCACATTTTTACAAGTGAATTTGTTCCCATCTATGTGGGCATATGGACATCATTTTTGCACTGAGTATGAGAATGATGGACACATCACACAAGATTGTGGAGTGGAGATCAAGTTCAACCAATATAGTTGTTCTATCCACCATGATCAAAACCTAATAGAGGGGAGGTTAGGTCACATTGGAAAGATACAAGAGATCATGCAAGTGGACTTCTCATCTTTTCAATGTGTTATTTTTTGTTGCAAGTGGTGGGAGACCTTTAACCAGAGAAATGTAAAGGAAGATTGTGATGGTGGGATGATATGTATCAACTCTAAAAAAATGTGGGTTGAAATTAAGGATCCTTGTGTTTTCCCAAAACATTGCAACCAAGTTTTTTTTAACCAAATGTGTTGGATGGGGTTGGTTGTTACGAGGAAAATATCTCTATGGCATGGGGTAAACCATAATAGATTAAATGACATGCATAAGTAAACTCTAATATCAAGTATGTTATACAAATGAAATGATAACAAGACAAGATCAAGAGCCTACCTCGTTCGGATGTTCGATGAAGATCATTGTTGAGCATGCAACTCAAAGCTTTATACCTACAACTTATCCTCAAAAACCAAGATACGCAAGCATATGGTGATAATATATAATGTTAGCATATAAATTAGCATAATATATTTTTTGTTCATAACGACTCTTGTGATTTGGATGATGATAAAGCACCCAAATCTCTTTTGAATATTGTTTATTGGATATGTTTTTAACTTTTGATGTTTCTAGTAATTCAATTGGATCAATGTTCGTTTCTTTCTCTAAGGTTTGGATTTTTTGAACTAGAAGCCTCTCTATTTCAATTGATTTAGTCATTGTTTCTTTTTGATCTAACTCTTCTTGTAAATACTTCTTATAATGATTTAGCTTTCTAAATTGGGTAAGTAATTCTTGATTATGTCTCCTTAAACGTTAATTTTCTTCCTTATTTCCTGACTTGTCGTCTTCATTTTTTTATTCCAAATTTTCAGTTATTTCATTCTTTAAACTTTTAATTTGTGCAAGCAATTGTTGATTAAGGATTCTTAGGCAAGAGATTTCTTCATATTTTTTCGGATAATTTCTTCTCATTCTTTAAATTTTTGATTTGTTCAAGCAAGCTTTGATTATGGTTCTTAAAATGACAATTCTCTTCATCTTTATTTATTAATTTCTTAAAGAGATCGTGATTAGCTTGTTCTGACTATTGATCCCTTTGCTTCATATCTTTTGACTCGTTAATTTGTACCAATAACTTTTGGTTATGATTTTTTAAGTAAGAAATGTCTTTGTATTTTTCTAGTATTTTTCCCTCAAGATTTTGCTTGTGTCTCTCTTTTTGGCTTTTTAGCATTTGATCAAACCCAACTTGAAATTGTAAATTTTTGTTCTGTTGTTGATAATTAATTAGTTGGTTCTCTAATACTTTTATTTTCACTTCCCAATGCGTGTCACCTTGATTTTCTACTAAATTAAAAATATTTTTACCATATGGACAAGGGAGAGTTCCATTCATAAGGCCCCTTACATACTCTTCCTCTTTTGAGAAATAGGGACATTTTGCAGAAATTGTTTTCTTTGTAGATGTCATAGTTCACTTTTTTTTTTTAATAAATGATAAATGTATGAATTTCAAGAACCCACTTTTGAAACAATACACTTTTCACTTTCTTTCTTTTTTAAATCCTTTAACTTTCAAATATATTATTTTATTTTTATATTTTTTCTCTGTCAACTACCCCTCACTTTCCTAGATCCACTTCACTTTTAAAAATATAATAATCCTTCAAACTTTTTTTTATTTACATAAATTTATGATGGTATTGTTTATAAATTATTATAAAACCTTTCCTCCTTGTATTTTTGTGGATATCTCTAACTCCACAATATTTGATATGATACCCTCTCTTCTTACTTTTCTTGTACGAATATCATTTACACAAGTTAATTGGGCACATTATTATTTTGCTAAAATATCTCTTGACTTTTATTGAATTAATATTACTCCAAAAGAGTTAGAGTTAGGTGATTGACTTTTTATTTTGGCTTCAACCCCGCCACATGTATATAGAAAGTTGTAAAAAGTTACCATTATAAATTATTTTTTTATAGGGTAGGGAAATACCATGGGCTTGTAAACCACCAACAGTTAAATCAGAATTTACTCTTCCTTCTTCTTTGGGACTTTTTCTTTTTTTATTCTTTCTTTTTCTTACTTTCTTTTTTCTTCTCCCCTTTTTTCCCTTTATTTTTTTTACTTCTTCTTGATATCTGGTAATAACTTATAATTTCTTGCAACTGAAAGATTATTTCTTCAATGGTAATTTTTTATGATGATTTTTGTTTTTAAATGGAAAAATTCCTTCACGTGGTCAAAGACCTGGATAAATTAGAGAAACTCTTTTTTTTTTGTATGAGGCTACAAGCCTATATGGCCAATGGTTAGGATCAACAAAAAAAATTTGATACCAATGCAAAGAACCAATATGGTTCTTATGACGAACATTCATCATAAATGGAATAAATAATTGTAATCTATACTAGACAATAAATATATTGAATAAGAATGTATATAATGAGATAAAACAGATAATATATGATGAATATATGTACAATGAGAGTGTTAAATATATATAGAACCTAAAGGAACATATGGTGACCATCCATGAAAGGATGTGTCCCTTATACAATTAATAACTATTCATTATTATTATTATTATTATTTATGATTATTATCACTTAATATTTATATATTTTGTATGTTAAATATATTGGACTACCCGTATCCAATATGTGCAGATGTAACAGGGTCCACATATTCCATCAATTCAATTATTCCTTCGTAACAAAACTTTATGCCATCCATGGAAAATAGCCCCAAACCATCTAATGATGATGGAGAAATGTGGTATATCCTTTTGTTGACACACAAATCAATCTTTATTTGAGGAATATCCTTCGATACCCATCATTTCACTAGATGGTTGTACCTCAAGGGCACCTTGATTCCATCTATGATCTCATCATCATAAGAACATGAACCCCCTTTAGAAGGAAAGAATGTCATGCTTCTATGGAATTTTCTTCTGATATTCTCACCTCTAGTTGATGTCTGCCTATTAGACCTACTAGATGTCTCACTTTTCTCTATTCTAGTTGAAATTCCCTCACTCGACGAAGATAGATCTGACAAATACCTATTTGGTTGTACATCCTATAACAATCCATCAAATGAGAGAAACAATTAGTGAGTTTCATAAGGGTTGTGATTGAACATATTGAGGAAATGAAAAGAACATAATAATACAAATTAAAAGTGACATAAACAACTTTTTGATGTAATAATATTGAACCTCCAATATTATATAGTGTTTTTTGTTTTTTGTTTTTTAGGGAAATAATAAACTATTACAACAACAAAAACAAGTTCCATTTTTCAAACAGATTATTCACTGTTGAAAAAACATGCAAGGACATCATCAACAACACCAACTATTATTTATATTCACTCCACAACACTCCACCATTCATTTCCACCATTACCCCAACCGTGTATAACCTCCATACAACATGCATGGAGAACATGTGGAGAACACCAATAATTAACCTCCATTCCTCTAATAAAATCTACAAATATTTGTAATGGACAAGTTCATGATACATGTTATGGTTTGTCCATCTCCCATTTCCTTAGAACATCGGCAAGAATGCACAATTTCTCACACCCTCACATATAGATCAAGATATTATCAATGATAAATTGGGTCTTTTTCCACATGACTATGGGAAGGCTTTCCTTTCTATGTGACTAAATGATCACCATATAAGAGGATTGTGTCTCTCTAATGAGTGTGACACATATTGATGTGTCACACTCATTAGAGAGGCACAATCCTCTTTTATGGTGGTCATTTAAGAACATAGAAAGATATCTCTACCCACTTTCCTTTCTATGTGCCTAAATGACCACCATATAAGAGGATTGTGCCTCTCTAATGAGTGTGACACATCAATATTCCTCACACTCATTAGAGAGGCACAATCCTCTAAAATTGTGTTCATTTAGGAACATAGAAAGGCAATTATGCTCACATTTTTGTGAGTAGAGTTTCCACGTGGAAACTACATGGCAACTCTACCCACGGGCCTGTGAGCAGAGTTACAAAATCTACAAATATGCCCACAGTCCTGTGGGAACTCTTCCCTTTTTGTTTCAATTTTTTCAATGCATAGACAATTGTGTCTTTATCTTATTGTTTCAAGGTTGTTAGCACATAGGTAACACCTTGTTTCTCATGTTTTTCCATCTATTTTCTTCCTTTTTTTGTCATTTTCTACATTTTTCTCACAAGAAAGAAAATTCATGTATGACATATTATGCCTTAGGTTAGTCAGCCACACTACACAAAAAAATTATCATGAATTAAACCTACTCATTTTCCACATGAGTGATTTTTTATCAGAGAAGTCTATAACATAATCTCTATCAATGGTACCTCAATTTTCGAGTTCAGTTTTTCAAAATTCATTATTTTTCTTCTACATCATGGTTCCTTATGGTCTAAAATACATATAAATCTATGAGGAATCCAATTTTATTAAGGTCTTTTGCAAAGTAAATTCAGAAACAACAATGCTAAAAGATCCAAATCATTATGGAGAAACTTGTCAAAAGACAACAACACAAGAAGTACACATTGATTATCAATACCTCACCTATTGTCAAAGATACCTAGACCTTCACATATACAAATCAAACTACCCCTTATCACAAGGGACAATTTCAAAGTTATTTTCAAAAATTGGTTCTACCCATTAGGATACAAAGAGGATATGTTGGCTCAATGGTTGAAACTCAAACAACTCATTGCATAAATTCTCTTACAATTGATAGAATTCATCCACAATATCTCCATCAATATTTAGGTACAAAACTCTAAGTATACCATTTTTATCAAGTTTATTTAGGTTTTCTTTCTCATATTATAAAAGAGTTGGAACTCTTCTCCAATCCTTAATATGAGTTGCATATGTTATTTTTTTTAAATGTGTTAAGTAGACATGTAGAAAAATGATTTACCTCTGTTGTTCATTATATTTGTGAGAACTTATGCTTGCTACAAAGTCCTCTTAGTGACTACTATAGAGTTTCTATTACTTCTGGTCATATTTATGAATGCATTCTTAGAAAGAGGGCTCATTTATCATTGATTTCATCCTTGCAAGTGTAACGTTTTCACACAATATTGCTCCACACACTCCACAAGGACAAATCAATATATAAGGGTGCCCAATGACCTAAGAAAAGGTGCCAAATTTCATCATTATTTAAGGGTTATTTTACTGTCTAATAAACTACAGAGTCGTTGCTTCATTAAGTGCTAATGGTTTAAGTCTCATTTCTTTGCAACGTTTTGAGTGATTATTGTTCTAAATTGTCTCAAGTAACAACTTGTGCTTAACATGTGCCAACAAAATCATTAAATTATGGGACATTACCTCTCATTTACCATTGTACACAAGGTAATATCATTATTTAAAAGGTATAGAATTAAACTTAATAGTACAACACTTATTTACACATTTTAAGATTCTAAATTTATGACTCTCTCACCTTTCTAATGTCAGGTTTAAATCTAGTATATACAATAATTGTATGTTGTCCTTGATCTTTGGGTTAATGAAAAATGAACTTCATAGTCTTGGGCATATAATCTGATTGATGAACACATAGAATCAAAGACATTATTTTAGCATTTTTCTCTCTAAAATACTTGGCATAAAACTCATAAAAAGGGTCACTATGGGAATGGTATAATATTGCAATCTTCTCATTACAACTTTGTTTTTTTAATGGTATGATATTTCATTGTTGGAACATGTTTATTTGCTATCACATTACACAGTCTAGACACTTATTTTACAACATCTAATATCTAGTTACATTTGTCAAATATTGGCAGCATTGAATGATCTTTGGCAAAAGTTTATTTACACTATGTTATGGAAATATTGTCATTTAATTCCATTGTAGTACTTGCCCAACTATTTAATTTGTCAATCCGAGGTTCGTAGGCTTATGAAGCACACACACTATATATGCAGGACTAAAGTAGAAGTAATCTAATCTAAATTGTTGAAATGAAATTAATCTAGGAAAGCATTGAAAGACTAATTAGGAAAGTAGGAAATTAAATTAGGAAAGCAATACAACATGTGAAGACTTGAATGAAAAAAGACATATGTGATCTCACACAATAATTCTATCTCAAATTACATTACAAGAATAAAATGGCAAATCATGAAAGCATGACAAATGAAAGAATACAAATCAAAGATAAGAATCCCCTTCTAAGACTTCAAGCTAATCTCAACCTATTCTCTCATCTCTAATTTCCCCAAAATGAAGAGAGAACACTCTCTTTTATACATGAGAGTCTTGAAGATAAGATAAGAGTCTCATAATTACAGATCCACTATTCTCTCAACCACTTTCCTATTATTACAAGATATGATCCCTTCAAATCCTCCACACATCTCT
>ML777274.1:571268-595803 GCA_009831015.1 Picea engelmannii
CCAATGTGTTCAGAGCATAGCAATTAGCCAAACATGATATTTAAATCACAGAAAACAGACATAGGCTCACCAAACCATGTCCTCGATCAAAGAGGGCTTCAAACTCCCTGAAGCCTCCTGGAACTTCAATGGTGAACAACTTGCTGAAGAAGTCCTCAAATGGCTGTAAAAATGGCACCAATGGATCCAGCACGTCCAAAAACCCTTGGCTGGGCTTTTACGGCACCTCAATCGGCCAAATGGTGAAGAAGTTAAGCCTCTTCCATTTTTCTCCTTCAAGCTTCGCTGGAACTGGCTCTACAATTCGCACTCTTGTGCACATCAACCTGGAACACGCTCCCGAAACGCGTCATCACTTATTTTGAATTTAGATGGTGATTTTCAAAGATGGTGGTTTCCAAACTAACACAATGAGGTATTTGTGACAGATAGATTGGTCTAATACGCATCGGGTGACATTCCCTTATATTAAAATAAGAACCATAAAAACTATGATTCATATATGATGTGCAGGTTTAAGTCGATGGCAGTTTTTGTGTGTAGGGTTAATTTCCACGTCGAAGCCAATTTGGTGGTCATCAAAATTCACTATATTGTTGTGATTCAAGCCAAGGACCGAGATAGAAGATTATTGCGGTCATAATTGGATTGTGAACAGAAAACAAAGGGTTTGTAATGCAATTAATCACAGTTTCGGTTTTGTTTTGCTTTTTATTATTTCCTAATGCCACTATTGTTTTATTGTTTGCAGATCTGCAAATTTATTCAATCACTGTTACAACAAAAACGTCATTGTTTCAACAAGTAAAATTCCGTTGTAACAGCATGTAAAATTTTTGTTGTATCATCATGTAAAATTTGGTTTTGTTTTTATTCATCTATGTTATTTTTGTTGTATCATCATGTAAAATTTGGTTTTGTTTTTATTCATCTATGTTTTTATACTTGCAGGTCCAGGATGAACATGAAATTTTTATTATTATTTTTCTCAAAACGAAGAGTTCTCCTCTAGGTGATTTGTGGAATTCCTTAGAATTGTAGCCACACACACACACAAAAAAAAGAGCAAATGGAACAAATTGCAGATGAAAAACAGATTATTTCGCAACTAAGGTTTGGAAATATGTATAAGCATGCAAAATTTGTTGTTGAAACTCTAAATTAACAAAATTAAAAGAAAATTAAAATAATTTAACTTGGTAGTCTCTTGAAACCATCGTTCAATATAGCTTTCGTAGGCGTAATTTCCCTCACTCAGATCATGTTGCAGCTCCTCATTTTCTGCCTCAAGTTCCTCAGATGTTGATTCCTCATTCATTTCTAGATAGCATATGAGGGATTATTCAATGGAAAATACCTAGATATTACAGTAGACTCAGTAAGAACTGCATGGTGTATTGTGCTTACCCTGACAGAGCCCTAAAGGAGAGAACTATATATTTAAAAAATATAAAGATTACTACAGATTTAAAATATAAAATACATAGCATGCTGGTGAGGATGTATATATTCTAAATTTGAAACAGTGTATACAAAAAGTTACGACTTTGAAAATTGAATTTTGTAATTATATCATTTTTTTCAATACTACATTGCCATTTCAGTTATCAAGACTTGTAATTCCAATCACATTGTCAGAAATCTTGAAACTTATAATTCCAATCACATTGTCAGAAATCTTGAAACTTATAATTCCAATCACACTGTCAAAAAAAAACTACAGTGCCATTTTCATTATCAAAACTTGTAATTTCAATCACTGTTAGAAATTTTGAAACTTATAATTTCAATTTACACTGTCAGAAATCTTGAAACTTATAATTTCAATTACTTGTAAAACAAATTAAAAAAAATATAGTGTATGTAGATTAGATTAGTTTCAATGGGCTTAAAAAAAACATATTATATCTAGGAGTTTAACTCAAATTATGATTATAGGTAAGAAACATATTTAGGGGCAGCGATTAAAAGAAAAGCAAGGTTGTTAGTAGTACAGTTGAGGACTGGTTCACATCACTTTAGAAGTGAGGTTCAAGGTTGTTAGTAGTACAGTTGAGGACTGGTTCACATTACTTTAGAAGTGAGATTCGTAGGTGGAGTGTACCCAAGAAAGTTTGGGAGGAGAGAACTTGTATATTTTGCAATAAAGGTGTAGTGGAGACAGAGTGACACTTTGTCATGGAATGTACAGCCTAAGAGGATATCAGCAGTCAATATGAAAACAGCTTAAAGGTGGACAACATGCACCAACTATTTGACGAGGATAAGATCAACCAAATTGCTAAACTTCTAATTAAAATTCACAGCAAAAAATCCGACATTAAAAAGAATATAAAAATGATTTAGGAATGCTATTCTCTTGATCTCTTAGAGTATTCAAGCTGGTGGATGCCATTAAAATCAATCGATCAATCAACACTGACCTATTTACTCAAGTTTCGAGCATTAGTCACTCTCAACCTGCCGCTGACATCGACAACGGAGTTAACTTTTCACACAAAAACCACCTGTGAATTTAATTGTAGACAATGGTAAGCAGGTAGCATTAATAGCAGGAGTTAAGTTCAAGAGGAGGTTCGTAGATATACGACAATCTTCCGTGAGGCTGACGATATGAATGGAAGCTTCTTCTTCATTCTTCTTTGTAATAAATGCAAAGGACTGGCGAGGTGGAGCTCCGTGCGCTACAGTTTCGAACCCGTGATCGCTGCAAAGCGTAGGTTGGCTGAATTTTCTTTATGAGGAGATCGAATCCGTGCAACTCTAGGCGTATTGCGTGAGAATCTCCATCAAACATAAACAGTGAGAGTACGTTATCATTTTGAAGCTCACAACTCGGTGACGATTCCAAGGAATCATATCACTCGGTGGATTTGTAATGTTTTTTATTTTCATTATCTTTTGTTGTTGTAGTTTAAACGTACTACGTTTTTTTAGGAGTGTTTTTTTTTTCCTGTTTAACTTTGCTTGAAATCGGGTATGGCTAGCTTTGTATAATCCTAGGGTTTTTCACCTTGATATTTGTTGTAAGTGAAGACAATTCTATTTGTTATCTGTTCTAAATGAGGATAATTCTTCAATATAAAAGGATTGAATCTTCCATTGAAATATGTGGGATCAATAGGAACATAACATCAATTCAAAATATTTAAATATTTAAATTAGAAAATCGTATTGGGAGAAGGGTGTTTAACATGGAATAAGATACTTAATATTTAAAAAAAAATATTAATAACCAAAAAAATATATCAATATTAATAATAAATAAAAAAATTTCAATATTCATTGAGTAAAATATTTGTATATCAACTTTGCATATAGAAAGTAATTGAAAATAAAAAATTGATATGGTTAAAACATTTTAATGGTGTGGTGTTCATTATGAGATGTGTAATTCCTTCCATAAGCAACATGAAGTTGACTTCTTACTATAAATAATGGATTCAAGATTATGCAAAATTAAACCTATTATCTAAATATAATAAAAGATTATTATATGTGAAATTTTACTATTTTTTTATAAAATAATCATAAGGATGAAACTCTTATTGAGAAATGACCATATATATATAGCATTGCACTCTTGAAAATATTGGGTAACAATAATTACATTTACCATGTCAAATAGTGTCCAATTTGAGAATTGTTATGTTTTGGCATTATGATGAGTCTCTTCAATCTATTGACATTTAGTTGTTTAAGGAAAAATATGAGGGTGGGGAGGCCAACATTAATAGAGAGAAAATTAGGAGGGGGCATTAATAGAGAGAAAATATTTCCTCTCTATTAATGCCCCCACCCTCAAATATAATATATTATATTTTCGAGCTTTATTAATACCCCACCCTTAAATATAATATATTTTCTCTTTATTAATGCCCCCACCTTCATATATCTCATAAATATAAGGCTAACACATGACTTGACATTTTGGTATTTATTATGACCATGTTATTATGTTATATTATGAAAGCTTGATGTTAAAATAATTCTTAGTTAGTGTGGTTGTAGTTAGCAATTACATTATAGAAATTAAAGTTGTTATTTTTATATCAATTGTAACATGAAATATTGATCAATCAAATAGGTATCATTACCACTATGTTATATTGATCCAACGAGTAGGTATTATTGTCTTTCATGGTGGATTGAATTTAGTGTTTTTCTCTATGTTAGAGGATATATCTTTGAACTAAGATTTTGAACAAAGCCTAATCATGTTTCCTAGTGGTGAAAATTCTAATAACATTGAATTTGAAGAACAAAAAAGGGTAGTTCAAGAATGCATTAAGAGACATAGAGAAAATGAATCTTGTAAACAAATGGAAGAACAAAGAAAACTATATCATGAATGACATAGATTTCAAAGAGCAAATTAGTGGAAATTTAGTGGCAACATGTATCAGTCCTGAACAAAGGGGTAAACGAAGAAGATAGAGTCTCGAATAAAAAAGATAACAACAACAAAGACAAGAAGATAGAACCATTGAATAATTATTGGGGGAGATTATCGATATCAAGTGGGTCATTAAACAAACCCTTGAAATCTAGTTTCTTTCTAAGAAGATCACCTAGCTTCTTTTGGCCCCAACTAGTGTTGTAACATTTAACATATTTGAATCAATAGTGCACTTTACACTTCATATACTATAAAGGGATATGACCAATTTACCAGGGTCACATTTGATTAGCTTACAAGAAGAGCTGACACATGTCAAATATATTCTTATTGATGAAATGAGTGTTTTTGGGAAAATTATGTTAACAAAAATTGATGTTTGACTTCATCAAGGTTTTAATCTGAATATTCAATTGTTCTTTTTGGAGGGACATCAATTATACTGATTTGGGACAACTTCCTCGAGTTATGGATAAATATATGTGTGTGTGTGTGTGTGTGTCAAGGTCTTGTAAGAGAAATATAAAACTTATTCAAAACTATTGTGTCTCTTGATATAATGTTCAAGAGAGATCAAGAAAGTTGGGTTTTTGTTATCTGCTAATAAATGTTAGAGATGTAATTTCAATTGTAGAACATTGGAAATTATTAATGATTAGTACATATGTTTCTTTGGATGGTTCCGCAAAAATTAGATAGGGTGTACATTTGTTTGCAACAAATGATGATGTCCATAATCACAATAAACATTTTTTAAGATCCCTACATCACCCTAATGCATTTAGTGTTATTGCATATTAGTAAGAAGAAACTATAATCTATGGAAGCAAATGATGAACAATTGGATAATGTATTGCTTATTTCAATTGGAGTCAAGGCGATGCTTACTTCAAACTTATAGATATGCCATGTAGAAGTTGTCAATGGTGCACTTCAAGTTGTTGAACAAATTGTGTATAATCTTGGAAGTTTGCCCCCAAAACCTCCCACATATGTTTCACTAAAATTTTATAACCATGTGGGGATTCTATGGGATAAAGTATTCCCTAGAACCTTACCTATTCACTTATTAAAGTGGTAAAAAAACAACATCATCCATTGAGACTTGCTCGGGAACTAACAAACCATGAGTCATAAGGATTTACATTAGAGAAAGCAATATCTTGAATTAGAGGCTTGAGTGGTGTTTAATTTCAACCTCCTTTCTCATATCATTGAAAACATAGTTTTGACAAGGCCATCCTTTATTGAAACTAGCATAGATCCATCTTATTCGTGGATATATCAAGCATTGAGAGAGATCAAATCTTTTAAGGTGCAAACCTTTTTTAAAATGAAAAAACTTGAAAAAATATTTACACTTCAAAAGATTTGATCCCTTTCCATATTTGATAAATTTAGAGTGATCAAATTTACATGCACGTTTTAAATTGAATAATGTTAATTTACAAACAAAAAATTGAACTCTTATTGAAATCATTAAATCTTGAAGGTAACCTTTTAAATAATATACAAAATGTTATATCAACCTTGAAAACAAGGATTAGATTAACAGCTTTGTAGTTAATTAGCCTCGATGTAGCTAATTATACTTTGTTATATTTAGTATGAAGAATGAAAATAAAATTGAACACTGAAAATTAAATGCCCTCCTTTTGGAAATGGTTATTCGAAGAATAATTATCAGTGTATATGCAAAATTCATGTTTCCAAATTAGTTATTCTAAAAAATACTTGTTCATATTGGTATTAATTATAATCACTGTGGTATTATTGTATGTTTTTATTGAACAAACCCTCATATTCTAATAACCTTTGTTATTGCTTGTAGTAGTAAGTTATATATATATATATATATATATATATATATATATGAATGATAGAGCATTCAAAATCTGTTGTCATAAATTGAATAGTAAGATAATTGTTTTAAAAAAAAATAAAAAATCAGTTGTTAATATTCATCATATTATGTAGTATTAAATGTTAGGGTTGGTGGTACAAAGATTATTGGAAAGACTTTTAAATTCAATAATTTTTACAGTATTGCTATTCAATGTTGAGGAGTAAGGTGACAATGATTTCTACACCAACCTATGCAACATTCAATGTTGCAGAGTAAGATGGATATTGATCTGCCTTTGAATTTAATTTGAATTTAATTGTAGACAATGATTAATGGACAACATTAATTGTCCAAGTTAAGTACATAACTTCCAATATCCACCATACTACACAGCATTGAAAGCTGAGACAGATGATGTATATAATGATAGAATTTCAAGAGCACGGGTCAATTTGCCAACATAATAGACATTGTACTAGTTTAAACCATCAAATTATCAAACTTTTCAAGTTTGAAATTCCAACTATAAATATATATATATATATATATATATATATATATATCATCCAATATAAATTGCTTTAAAATCCAACAACCTATATACCAGTCCCAGCAGCATAACCAATACTACACCAACCTCGGTAACATTGCTACATATCAGTGTGTGTATTACTTCCGTATATGTGCGACAATCTTCCGTGGGGATGACGATCTGAACGGAGGCTTCTTCTTCGTTTTCTTTGTAACGTATTTAAACAACTACGACATTTCTGTTATAAACACAACACTAGCGTAGAAACATTTTAATTTTTTTCATAAATATCACTTAGAATATCTCAAATTTATAACGAATGTTTGTTTATCTATATAAAAAAAATTAATGTTTATGTTTTTATATTTAGGATTAATTTAAAATATTTTTGAGTCAAAAGATAACTATTAACATGGTATAAATAAAAAATAATTAAAAAAACAAATTATATATATATATATATATAAATAAAGAATAATATATAGTTTGAGTGGGCTTAATGGTTAATCCTTGGTCCAATTCAACTTCATCTTTTGAGAGCTCATCTACAACACTATTCATGTCCCTATAAATATGAGATAGAGATGATTACTAGAAAGATGTAAGTAGATTGTGAACTTCTTCATACAAGGGACATAATGTAAAATTTCTTACAGAAATTTATTTGCACATCCATTTGATAACTAACATTGAGTCTCAAAATATTTGTAAGTGCGTTACACCAAACTCTTATGCTAGTTTTAGAACTATCTTAAAAGCCATCATTTCACATAAAATATTGGTTTTTTGATCAATTCCATCTTTAAAAGAAATATTGTGATCTGAAGAAAGGTATAGTATGCCCCTCGAACCTCCCTTAGAGGGATTCCCTTATGAAGGACCATAAAAAAAAAAATCTCATGGAATACCTTTGTTTATTTCCACTTCACCTTGCCTATGAGGGATAGTTTTTTCCTACACCTGTGGATAGGAATTTGAGAGGAAATGTCTCTTTGTCTTCCAACAACTTTAGTTTTTTGGCAAGCCATATTTTCTAGGCTATGTTGAGAGGTAGTGCTTTGATCTTGGAAGTATCCTTTCTACTGCACCATGTTTTGAAGGTCTCTTCGAGACTTCTTCTTTCCCAAAATTTCCCAATCCCTATTAAACTTTCCTCCTCTTTACATACCTCATTGCAGTATGGACATTCCACGAGGTGAACAATAGTTTATTCTACTTTATGACATTGACAACACCATCCCATCCCTGTAAAATTCCTCTTCTAGAGAACATACCATGTGGGTGCCTTGTTGAATAAACTTAGCCACACAAAGATCTTGTTTTTTGTGGGACATTTTAATTTCCATATGATTTTCCACCACTAGATCTATTGGTCTTCTCTTCCTTCTTCCACTAGTGCTTACCATGTGGGTGCCTTGTTGAATAAACTTAGCCACATAAAGATCTTGTTTTTTGTGGGACATTTTAATTTCCATATAATTTTCCACCACTAGATCTATTGTTCCTCTCTTCCTTCTTCCACCAGTGCTTTGTATACTAATCTAGGAACATATGCTCCAATAGGTTTCAAAAACCAAATGAAGTGGTTATATTCTTCCTTGAGTCTAACATTGTTTTCTATTAGGAGGTTTGTGTATCTTTTTCGTTCATATGCATACTCTGCCCCCAATCCAATTTCTTCCCAAGTTAACCAATGTTGGTGCCAAGTAGTGGTCCTTGCCTAGTTTCCAACCTATCAGAGATTGAAGTAACCTTTGTTCCTTAATTCTTGAATCTTTAGAGTGGAATTATGTGCTTACCTTTGCTCCCTACCTAGGGGTCAACACCGATTTGCAATTTATCCCATTTTCCCATTTTTCAAATCAACGAGTTGCCAACCAAATGGAAAACATAGAAAATATCTTTCCATATTAATGAGGAACTATTCTATTTTTTTTATAGGACCTATGATGTGGTATTTTTCCAATGAAGTGGGAAATTCCACTCATGGGCCGAGTTCATACACACAAAGAAATTATACAAACCCATACTAAGGAGAGGAAAACTACCTCAACAAACCAAGGAGAGAAAGACTATGTAGATCCAACAAAATATGATCTATACACCAAAACAAGGAATAGGTTGAGAAAATATCTCAACTATGCCATGAATATCTCAATCATCACACAAATAGGAAACTAAAATTATTCATCACTCCAAACCAATAATGCTAATATCCTAATACAAACAATAGTTGGAGATAATAATACATATGGAAATAATAGGAATTGGAATCCCTATCACTCCTCCAAACCAAAGAAGCATTGGGCTCCAATGCTATCAAGGGATAGGGAAAATGTTGTTGCTATTGATGTGAAATGAGCATAATGCAGAGGCTGACTTTATTGAGTGATGTTTGATGTAGCTGGAAACCAAACTCTATGTCTATGATGTAGATCAAAATAATGGAACCCAAATTCATATAGGAGCAAAGGAATGATGAAATTCTCCTAGCAAACAAGCTATGACACCATACAAAGCGATGTGATCCAAATTATGAAGTTGTTGAAGTAGAAGATACTCCAACAAAAATCTGGCATGGAGACATTGAATCCCCGATTAAATTCCAAAAGAAGACATGTAAATTCCTAGAGTCAGGGATACCAAAGCATGCTTGTGAAAATACATAATGAAATGGGAAAAATCACCACTCAAACTAGTGTTACAAAGAATCCCAAAATGTCTATGGATGCTAAATATGGATATCTCCAAATATAAAAAATGAATTATGGGTTCTCATAATCAAATGTCGATGCTCCTCCCTTCACTTGTAAGACTAAGATTTGTAGCAATATACCAATTGGGAACCAACCATACCTTTGGGATGAACAATGGTACTAAATTGGTTGACTAAGAACCTATTTAGGGCCTAACATCAACCTGGCTATAAATATTGAACCACTGGCCATCCTATAGAAATATTTATATCTACTGAGACACCTAGGTACCCAACTATGGTTGATCTAGGTGGACATCAGTGGACGCCCACCTATTCCACTAGCTCAACATCCAATTTTGATTTTGGCAGTTTTTCTATAGATTTTTGGGTCCCAAACTTACGAGGCTATTTTGAGGCCCTAAACAACATTTTTTTACATGGAAGTTCCCAATAAATATTGATCGGCATGTATTTGGCCATTAGGAATGTGTACTCTTCTATGATACATTTCCGACGAGGTATCAAGTGCCCCAAACATAAATCATATGCAAATGTTACGCCCTAGGGAAGTTGATGTATCAATTACCCCCATCAGGGCCCACAAACCTTTTGAGTATGGACATTCCATGAGGTGAACAATAGTTTATTCTACTTTATGACATTGACAACACCATCCCATCCCTGTAAAATTCCTCTTCTAGAGAACATACCATGTGGGTGCCTTGTTGAATAAACTTAGCCACATAAAGATCTTGTTTTTTGTGGGACATTTTAATTTCCATATAATTTTCCACCACTAGATCTATTGGTCTTCTCTTCCTTCTTCCACTAGTGCTTACCATGTGGGTGCCTTGTTGAATAAACTTAGCCACATAAAGATCTTTCTTTTTGTGGGAAATTTTAATTTCCATATAATTTTCCACCACTAGATCTATTGTTCCTCTCTTCCTTCTTCCACTAGTGCTTTGTATACTAATCTAGGAACATATGCTCCAATAGGTTTCAAATACCAAATGAATTGGTTATATTCTTCCTTGAGTCTAACATTGTTTTCTATTAGGAGGTTTGTGTATCTTTTCCATTCATATGCATACTCTGCCCTAAATCCAATTTCTTCCCAGGTTAACCAATGTTGGTGCCAAGTAGTGGTCCTTGCCTAGTTTCCAACCTATCAGAGATTGAAGTAACCTTTCTTCCTTAATTCTTGAATCTTTAGAGTGGAATTATGTGCTTACCTTTGCTCCCTACCTAGGGGTCAACACCGATTTGCAATTTATCCCATTTTCCAATTTTTCAAATCAACGAGTTGCCAACCAAATGGAAAACATAGATAATATCTTTCCATATTAATGAGGAATTATTCTATTTTTTTTATAGGACCTCTGATGTGGTATTTTCCAATGAAGTGGGAAATTCCACTCATGGGCCAAGTTCATACACACACAAAGAAATTATACAAACCCATACCAAGGAGAGGAAAACTACCTCAACAAACCAAGGAGAGAAAGACTATCTATATCCAACAAAATATGATTTATACACCAAAACAAGGAATAGGTTGAGAAAATATGTCAACTATGCCATGAAGATATCAATCATCACACAAATAGGAAACTAAAATTATTCATCACTCCAAACCAATAATGATAATATCCTAATACAAACAATAGTTGGAGATAATAATACATATGGAAATATTAGGAATTGGAATCCCTATCACTCCTCCAAACCAAAGAAGCATTGGCCTCCAATGCTATCAGGGGATAGGGAAAATGTTGTTTCTATCGATGCGAAACGAGCATAATGCAGAGGCTGACTTTATTGAGTGATGTTTGATGTAGCTAGAAACCAAACTCTATGTCTATGATGTAGATCAATATAATGGAACCCAAATCCATATAGGAGAAAAGGAATGATGAAATTCTCCTAGCAAACAAGCTATGACGCCATACAAAGCGATGTGATCCAAATTATGAAGTTGTTGAAGTAGAAGATACTCCAACAAAAATCTGGCATGGAGACATTGAATCCCTGATTAAATTCCAAAATAAGACATGTAAATTCCTAGAGTCAAGGACACCAAAGCATGCTTGTGAAAATACATAATGAAATGGGAAAAATCACCACTCAAACTAGTGTTACAAAGAATCCCAAAATGTCGATGGATGATGCTAAATATGGATATCTCCAAATATAAAAAATGAATTATGGGTTCTCATAATCAAATGTCGATGCTCCTCCCTTCACTTGTAAGACTAATATTTGGAGAAATATACCAATTGGGAACCAACCATGCCTTTGGGATGAACAATGGTACTAAATCAGTTGACTAGGAACCTATTTAGGGCCTAACATCAACCTGGCTATAAATATTGAACCACTGGCCATCCTATAGAAATATTTCCATCTACTGAGACACCTAGGTACCCAACTATGGTTGATCTAGGTGGACATCAATGGATGCCCACCTATTCCACTAGCTCAACATCCAGTTTTGATTTTGGCAGTTTTTCTACAGATTTTTGGGTCCCAAACTTACGAGGCTATTTTGAGGCTCTAAATAACATTTTTTTACATGGAAGTTCCCAATAAATATTTATTGGCATGTATTTGGCCATTAGGAATGTGTACTCTTCTACAATACGTTTCCGATGAGGTATCAAGTGCCCCAAACATAAATCATATGCAAAAGTTACGCCCTAGGGAAGTTGATGTATCGATTACCCCCATCAGGGCCCACAAACCTTTTGGTGTTTCATCTTCTGGGGTTAGGTTTTGGATGTTTATGGTTTTGTCATTTATGATTTATGTTAAAAATGACTTGGGAGCCTCATTGTAATCATCTTCTTGTGAATGTGTGTAGACGTCACATCTCTTCTCAAATATAAGCTACCACCATGCTAGCGAGTTCATTTCACTTTGTATTTTCTTTTATAGTCTCTACATATTTCAGTCTTTAATAGAAATTATGTATTGTTGTATCTCTGTGTTTCTATATTATTTATGTATTTCATTTCATTCCCTCATCAATCTGAATCAGTGGTATCAGAGCGATCCGCTCTTTATCAGTTTCTTTGTGTATGTCCCCAATGAGGTCAAGGTATCAGACATTGGGACTTGAACTGGTCGAACCTTTGGAAGACTATCCTCTCCAACCCCAACAACCTCCCATGGAAGATGAACAGAGAGATGAGGGATAATGAGATCCTATTAAGTTGTTGCTCATGGAATTCCTCGCAAACTAGAGTCCAGCAAGATGATGGATCAGTTTGCCCAAATCCTTCAGCGATTGCCAACAACAATAGACACATCTTCGTTCTAAGTTAATTTCGATATTACCACATTTGAAGGTTAGATAGATGTAGATGCTTTGGAAAAATGGTTAAATATACTAAAAGGTTATTCCTTTATACACAAATTTTCCAATAAGGAAAATATCACCTTTGTTCTTTTTAAGGTGATCCCCCATGTCAAACATTAGTGGGAGACTTACTGTGAGCAAAAATCCATAGAGGAGTTTGGAATATTTGGGGTTGATCCCACCTGGGATTATTTTACCCTGTTGGAAACTATGACGACCAGTACATGAAATGGACCACACTTCGTCATGAAACAGACCAAACAATGTCATAGTTCATAAATACCTTCCATACCTTGCACACCAAGCTAGGTACTAGAGACTCAGAGACATTTGTTTCTAATGGGGCCCTACACAAGTACATCCAAACAAAAATGGATTTTCTAGACATCTCATCATTGGGATCCACTTATTGATATGATGTCAAAATCGAGCAAAACATTAAGTAGATGAATAAGCGGGAGTTTGGATCTGCGAACACATCATAGAAGAAGTTAGGAAAAGGTAGCCCCAATAGATAGAAAAAAGGAAAAAGAAAGGGTGGACAATCGCAAGAAAACCAGTCTAAGCCATAAACAAAGAAGGGAAATGGGAAGACAAAAAAAGACACTAGGAAGTGGTGAAAAATCCATAAAATTCCTTGGAACAACACCGATGAATGTCACTCGAAGCATTCATTAGTGGCCAATTTGAAAGTCTCGGAGTCAAATCCAAGCTCCAACTTTGATTCTGATCTAGACAAGGCGAAGAAGATCATTCATGCAAAACCCGGTCTCATAGTGGCTACCTCCAAGATCCATCCAAATAAACTAGAAGGGTGTTATGCTACATTTTCATTGTTGATAGCGGAAGCCAAAAGAACCTCATATTATCATAGGTCATGAAGCATTTGGATTTTACGAAAAAACCACATCCATAGTCGTACAACATCGAATGGCTCATCCAAGGATGAGATCTTTGCATCATATAATAGTTCCACCTTCCCTATAGCATCAATCCCTTCAAGGATAAGGTATTGTGTGATGTTTCCCCACTTGAAGTATGTCATGTTCCTTTAGGCTGGCCATGTATGTGGAAACGTCATGTTTTATATGAGTCTAGACCTCGTAGTGTCATTGTTATTTTGAGTAGACAATTGTATAGGATCCCAGAGGTATCTCCATGTACCATAATTTCATTGGTCTTAGCTAAGCAGTGCATGAAGGTCATCTCCTAGACTAGGAAATTTTTCCTCTTCATAATTCGCTCTTAGAGTGAATGGAATGTCATGGCCACATCCATGGAATGCCATCTTGTAATTGTACATTTATGTGGGCATAAGGAGGTTTCCCCCTCGAAGAGTCTTATTATCTAAGTTTCTCTCTTTTTCAAGGCGTTGAGTACTTATTCTGAGGTTTTTCTATGCTATATTGATATTTGGTTCTTAACACTATTCCTTTGTCACGCAAGGGGTTGCTTGAGAAAAATTTTAAAAGGATCTCCTGCTCCATCATATTTATTTTCATCTTCCATGGGTTTTTGTCGGGCTCACCGTGACTGATCTTGCAACAAATTGATTGGTTCGAGTCCCAACTTCTTGTACCTAGATCTTGTCCAAGACATGCATGAAGAAAGATAAATGAAGAGAAGACAACTATGATACCACTAATCCAGATTTAGGAGCAGAAAAAAATGATTAACATACTGAATACAATAAACACAGAGATATGAAGGAAACCATAGATATCTAGTAAACAATATCTTCTATTGAATAAATGAAATAGGCTGAAATTGTAAAACTGCATAACTGAAACAGATGCTCGAATGGTGGTAGATATCTCTGAGAAGAGATGTGGCTGCTACGTGCATCCATCTGAGAAAAATAATTACAATGAGGCTCTAGAGGCCTTTTAGATATTACTCATGAATTCCCAAACCCTAGATATCCAAAAAACTAACCCTAGGATGTGAAACGCCAAAAGTCATGTGGGCCCCTATGGGTAAGTTGGTACCTCAACTTCCCAGGGTCGTAACTTTTGCATACAAACTCCATTTTAGGCGCATGATAACCCCTTGGAAAGGTACTTTAGAGAAATACACATTATGTCGTCAAACGCTATCTATGTCTATAGTTTGACTGTGATGAGCCAAGAAAACATTGTTTAGGGCTCCAAAATAGCCCTGGAAGTACAATAAGATGTAATGACATGAAAACATACAAAATAGGCCAGTTGAATTAAGTGAGAGGCCACCAGTATCCACCTGGAAGATGTGTAGGGATCCAGACAACCCCATAAGTGTAGAACCCACAATTACAAAGAAGTACAAAATAACGTGTTGAACTAAAAATGAACAAGAGGAGCCAGTTGGAATAAGTGGGTGGCCACCAATATCCACCTGGATAAATAAAGTTGTGAAAAAAGACTAAACGTATGAGAATAAATATAATGTAAATCCAACTTACAATATGATAGGATTTTTACAGGTCCACTTTCATAATCATCGATCTTTGTTTTATTGTCTTTATTGAATGCTTGCATTTTGGTGCTACCTCAATTATCTCATGAATTTGTCTTCCCTATAAGAATCCAATTTTTTCTCCTTAGATTTGATTTGAGAAAACACTTTTCAATCATCTAGAAATGACCTTTGAGATGATTTTGTATATGCAATTGCATAGATATATGGGTCTAAATTTCTCAAAGTTTATGGGTTTGTCTTCTTTAGGAACCAATTCTAGGAAGGTTGTATTGAAATCTCCTAGAATATTTCCTTGAGTTCTTGTAGTCTCCATCACTCTTCATAAATCTTTATAACTTCATAACAACCCAACAAAAATTCCACTGGTAGTCCATCAAGCCTAAGCATTTTGTCCTTTTTAAAACTTATCAAATCATGATATAATTCTTCTTTCCTAACTTCTTTTATCAAGACCTTATTATATTCTTCATTAACGAAGTTAGGGAACGAGTTTTATATACTGATCACTTCTTCTATTGTAGCATGAGTGTATTCCTTGAAAAGGGAGGGAAAATGATTTACACCTTAGAATTCCATGTCCTTGAAATTTGTACCTCAAGTTTCGTCTCCCTTATATATTTTCCAAATAGCATTTATATTCTTTCTACATTTTTCATACCTATGAAATCATTATATTTTCTCATCCCCATATTGTAACCATAATGCCTTTCTCTTAAGTCTCCAATATTTCTCTTTTTATGAAATAATTATCCTCCTTGTAACTTCTAGTGACTTTGCTTTGATTTTTTGTTCCTCACTCAAATACCCAAATCCTTCACTATTATAGAGTACCTCCAAGGATCCCTCTACTTCTCAAAGAACCCTATCATCTTTCATCTTTGTCCCTTTCCTAGTTAACAACCACCTTTTTTCCCTCTTTTAAGTTTTGATGAAAATGAATTTGAGAATATTATCATGGATTGACATTATAAGGTTTACAAATAGCTTTGAGTTTTTCCACAAAATCCCGCACCTTCATCCACTCAGGATTTAGTTGGAAGGGGATGGTAGAATTCTCTATTGTAGGGGCCACTTATAACACCACATGATTATCATTAGAGTCCCCCCGAGTGGTGACCCAATTTTTTATCCTTATGAATTCATCTAAGAAGGTGTCAGAGATTATAAACATGTCAAACATCTTAGAAATTATAGCTTCCTTGACTCTCTTTTTAATCCATGTGGGAGATAACTCATAAGGTTCAATATCCAAAAGACCAATTTCTTCCAATTTTCTAACGGAATAACTAGAGAGAGGATACAATTGAGTAGACGAGTCTCATAATTTTGATGCTCCTAAGTTGAAATTAAAGTCTCCCATGTCACAACCAATCTAGTTTGTACACTATCCATTTTGAATTCTAGTAGTCCACCATGCCCATGTAAGAGCCATAAACATTGAACACTATGATATATTTCCCCATATATGGAGAGAAAAAGGAGGTCCCTAGTCCTATAGGAAAGGCCCAAGAATTAGTGAGGGTGAAGGAGAATTTATTTCATCCAGTTGCATTCCCACCTGACCTCTCAATGGCATCTATAAAATAGAAGACCCAATTACTTAACAATTTAGAGAGATCCTAAGTTATTCTCTCATCATCTAACATTGTTTCTTGCAATATAATAATACAAGGTTTGATAATATCAACTAATGTTTTTATGAACAACTTCATGGAGGGGTTGGCCAATCCTCTGCAATTAAGGGTCAAAAAAATCTTTTGGAGCCATCAATTGGGGCATTTTCTCTAATATCCCCAATTAGGGATAGATTTTTTTATGCACTTGACTTCAAAGAATTCTTGTGTTTGGGCCATAAACATGTAGATTTACTTCCCCTTTGATTGGATCTGGGTATTGTTGAGGAAAAGATATGAAATAATCTTACTAAATCATTTTCAGACTCTGCTTGGCTAGAGAAAAGTAGACAGGAATATCACCCTATGTTTATAGCCAACAAAAATAACATTCTAACTCACAAGTATTAATTACAAGTGCTTAGGCTAGTCTTTTATCAACAAAAACCTTGCTGGAAATTTAATTTTTATGTAATTTTCTGAACATATCAGTTGATGAAACAAATGTAAAGATAGAAGTAAAGTCACCAAGATGATAATCAAGACAGATGAGACATAAAGAAATCCTTTATTTCATTCAAATTCACCAAAGAGTCATTTTCTTTACAAAATCTCATACAGAAATTTTGAACCAAAGTCAAACTTAGACATCCCCGATGGAACATACAAAAGGAAATATGATAGAAAACCAAAACTGAACTATAAAAGATGGTTCAACTTGCCACATATTGTTGCCCACTCGACTCTGCACAATAGCCTTTTTCAGTCATGCAAATTAATTCACAAAAAGACAAGTCTACACAAACTATCAAAGATAGATCAACACCTCTAAAAAATATGTGTATGAATGATGTGATTCAGCCTTGGATATTGTTGTCTATAAGAAGACCCTGTTATCATAAAATAAAATTAGGCTTGTGATGAATAATGAATGAATGAAAACTGAACTATCTCAACATAAAATCAAAGACAAAACCTTAGTATGCTTCTGCTTCTATCCTCCTCCTGTTCCTCCCTTTCCTTTTTCTTTTAAACAAACTAGAATTGGTTGAAGTAGTTGAACCAACTCATTAGTTAAGTTAATTAAAAGACTCAACTATATTTAGTTAGGGAGAAGAGTAATAATTATAATAAGGGTTGTAAATAAATAATAACTAGTAGGTGGGACCCCTTGTGAATCCCTTTAGTTCATAATAATCATAACAATCATAACATAACCATTAGTTAAGTAAAACACACCTCCTTGTGTATCCCATCAACATATTCACTTTTGGCAAATTTAGCTCATGAAATTTGAAATTATTTTCAAAAATATTACTCATATATCCAAAATAAAACATGTTGTCTAGAATTTCCTGAAGTCAACTGTCATTAACAATGGATAAAAATAAAGCTTAAAAACCATATTTCCCAGTCTGCAATGCAACCCTTCCTTGATTGTTGTTGTCACCTATTGATTTTCCTGAATTTTCCTTTGGTTGTGTAGAGCCTTTAGGCCTAATCTCACTGCTCACGTGGGAACAATCCTCCCTCAAATGCATCTGGGAAGAGATGTATTTGTCATAGCCATTGGAGGTTGAGGAAGGGGAAGCAATGGATTTTCCTTTATCAAGGGAATGGTGGGCCTAAGTTTTCAATCTCTTGCTAGCATGGGAGGATTGCATTGGCGAATGGTCAGGGGCATCTTGGACAATGGGGTTAATAGGTGGAGGAGTAGGAAAGGACAATTTGGGCTAGCCATGATGTTGGGAGATTGCCGAGTGGAAAATATCCTGCCATCCATCATTTTCTAGGACCTCGGGTTGCAATGAGACATGAGGAGGTAAGGGGATACTCGGGGCTTGCGGGGATTGGAAAGGAGGCCTTTCAGGCCTAGGTTGGACTATTCCTTTCCCAATCCAATTGAAAAATCTGGCATGAAACAATTGGCCAATCTCTTGTGAATCAACATCAAAATGTATGGAGAACCTGGGCCTTCTTGGGCCTCGATTCCAATTACATGTACCTTTGTTTCATCGGTCATGGCTACCTCAATTGAAAAACTCATCCTGCATGCATGATTGATTAGAAAATAGCCTTTTAAATAACCATACATGACAACTCTTAAAAATATGAAATAGATTTTGCTCAGCGATGTAGTAGACTCATGCAATCCAATCCATACAAATTGCTTAACTATTTATCAATGAGAAGGGAGTGAAAAGGGTTCTGGGGTATGCGAGGGGTTTTTATTGAGAGAAACATGATACAATGAGGGGGGAAATAACATGGTTACTGCTCAATGACAACAAAAATCAACTGTAAAGCAACCCAATAAAACATCATTGTAATCCACACAAGACATTTCCACCTTCAACTGTTTTAACACCGAAATTCTCTTGACTGTAATCAATCCCAAAATAGGGAGTAAAAAAATGAATATGGGAAGGTAATGGGATTTGTAATTAGCGGAAAATGAAATAATGGAAGGGAAGAAAAATGGTTATTGTTCGTGAAATTAATTAAGTGATCCATAAAACATTCTGTGAAAAGAGATGCACCAACCATCAATCATTTCGACCAAATAACAATTACTGTGTATTTAACTAGTTCACTGTTTGATAATCAAATATCCAACACAGTGCCATCACAAGATAGTATGTGTTCCAGACACTCTGTAAAGGGTTTTTGTTCCTTTCATTTATACACTTTGCATATTATAACAATTTTCAAACAATAACCATTCCCACTTTGTTAACCATCAAAATCAACCACTGGCCATACATTACTTCAATCAACAACTATACTCAAAATCATGTCTAAACAATGAAGTCACACTATCATTGCAATCGGGCCTGTCGTTTAAATGCAATGATATTCGTTAAAAATAAATAGGCAGTAAACCAAATAATCTGGATTAAATTGCAAGATCCGAATTGACATTTAAACAGACAACCAACAACCATTGTTTCGACACCAGCTATGCACATGATAATTCACTCATGCAATGTAATTCTTCCACTGTAAAATCCCAATTCAATGTGACTTAAAAAGTTGGGCCATCCATCCCACACGATGAGGTATCCACAACATGATTTTCTTAACAAATGATCGATTGCAAAAAAAATAAATGTGTTTGAAACTCTGTGGGTATCCCTGAGTGTGAAAGACAAGCTATCCATATTATACATAGCATGTAGCCACCCAAACACTATGATGAAACATCTCCATTTCACCAAAAAAATCACACAGTCACAGGAATAACTCAACCCATCATGTTGAGCCATCAATCCAATACTATATGGATTCTATTTAGTCAAACTGTAATCAATTATGTTGTGTAAAACTCAGTCTTAGCAATTGAAAATCATAAGTATGAAGTGGATGTAGTTCATATAGTCATCCTGATTGCAATAATCATTGGCCCCAAAAGAACTAACAGTTACAATAACCATTATTTCATTGTATAGAACAACACACACACAACACGGTATGTGTGAGCAACGTCAAGAAATTGTAACCAATGCCAACCAAACATCCAAATAATCCTTAGCACAAAAAATATCGGTGACTCTGTATCAACCAACCAATAAACCACTGTCATAAAAATCAATCGACCTAACAATATCTGACAACCACATATACCCACACATCAATTCGAATCGGGGAAGCGACCCTCTCAATTAACAATATTGAGTTATTACACATAAGGAGAATGTTTGTGTGTTCGCGTTGTGTGAATACAATCTAGGGTTTAACCTTGTTATAGAAGAGGCAGTAACTAGATGCCAAACCATCACGACTGTCACATTACTAACTGGGTGAGTCTGTATTCAAATTAACCAACAATACACTCAATCCACAATAACCCATAGTAAACTTGACATGCCTGACAATATTCCCTATAAAACTTCAGACTGGAGGCTAGGGGCTTGTTCTGTGTCCAACACAGGGAGAACATAGCCAACTCCTTGTAATGGTGAAAAATCTGAGCCTAATGGTGCCTACACAGAGAGAACCACAACTCATTCACGGGCAAGTAACAAATCCATGATAGGGGGGCATAATAGAAAGGTGAGGCTCTCCTTCGGCCTGGCAATGTTATTTAACGCGCATAAGGTATAACCCTCGTTCTCTTTGGTCATCCAACCACAATACTGAGGTGAAGACAGGGCCAAGTAAGAATAGAAAACCCACTTCGTGACCCTTAGTGGTGGAATCACCAATGCATAAGCGAACAAAACACAACTGCACATAATTCCTTCAACCATTAACCCCATAAAATCCAAAGACAGGATATAGCGAAAAATGCATGAAGATAGTTATCTACCCAAGACCAAACAAAAAACCCTTAAACCAACAAGGATAATAGAGATCTACCACCCAGGATGACCAATAACTTCTATGAATTCAATATTATTGCAGGAAGAACCAACCATGATTCATTCTAAGAATACAATTTCACACAGTTTCAATAATTAGGAAAACACAAACTAATACACCTGAGCTAGTAATCATTTCATAACCAGAGCAGACTCGGGAATGGACAAAAAAAGACATACCTGAAATCGAATTCCTTAAAATGCGAGCTGGAAAAGTGGTTCCTCTCTGCTAAGAATTCGGAGCATAACCACGGCAACAAGATCGAACAATAGCCCTATTAGGGTGACAACCAATGGAAGGAGGAAAGGTGACGTGCAGTAAATCCACGTCGCCTCCACCCACATTTCATTAATTCATCAGTACATTCCAACAAGTTCTTCATTAACACCATTAATCAAACCACACATCAAGACCATCACCACATTAAAATCAATAGTGCGACCACCATATTTCTTAACTTGTGCCATACATAGAACAACCACGTACCACATCACAAAGTTAAATCACATAACCATTAGCGTCCATTACTTTGTCAAATGAGCCACCATCATCCCATTTATCCAAATATACCATATGTATATCGACCACATAACTCAATTAAATTGCATGACCACTAAATTGCTAGTTAGGATTTAACCATAGCCATTAAGTATTTCATGCATATAGTATAGTATATAGGATAGTTTAAATTTTCCGTTTTGCAAATGTTGCATTGTTCTTATTTCTTTCCAATTGTTTGCATGTGGTATAGTAAAATTGCATAACTATATCCCTTTTTCCTTTGCATTTGTTATAGTGTTTTTGCTTTTCTCCAAACTGCCTTTTATGTATTTTCACTAACATGTTTGTTGTGCAGGTGCAATAAGAACAGATAGTAATGATATCAATGAATAACATAGGTTGTAATAACATAAGGAACCAACACTTCAATAAGCTCAAACCATATCCAATAACAAAAGATCTCATCAACTATGTAAGCCCTGTCGACCATCATCACCACATCATATATGAACAGGTCTGATCTCCAATCTACAAGGGGGTCCCAACTACTAGTATTATTTAACTTTTATAATAATAGGCTTTAGCAACGCTTTGCGAACGAAACTTTGTTGACATTTTTAATCATCAACAAACTGGCGAATCCATAGGGAAATTTGTTTTCAATAGATTTAGAACTCAGAACTCATGATTTCGTGGACCAAAAACAACAGGTCTAGAAGGTATGACCAATGATTTTATGCAATAGGGGGAAGTGAGTGGATTTAATGGAAAGATGACTGGGAAATTGGGAATAATTTATGAAAAGTGATAAGTATGAGGGGTTTTACCATTGTATGCATAATCATTCAACCAGAATCTGCTCTTAACCTTCAAGGAGGAAAAATTATAGACTTTCTCTTAAAATCTCAATGGATGAAGAAATGACATGAAGAAGCGGGAAATAATCAATTCATTATAAGACAACAGTGGAAATATGTAACAATTTCAAGGGTCTTTCAGAGGAGACATCATAACAGCTATGCAAGCTTGATTGTTATTGACTAACAATGCTTTGCAGAAGTGGCACTGTGGCAGGATTGATCCAACATCATATTTTGACCAAACACTAAAATATGATAAGGACAAAAATCATAATAGAAGTAACAATGCATAAATTAAAATAGCAATAATAAAAGACTCAATCGGAAACAACAAGGAAAGAAAAATTAACTCAGAAGGCAGAAATCAAAGTACTGTAAGCATAGAAAAGAAGCACAAAAATTGAAAGCAGAGCTAGGATACTAGTATATAGAAATCCAATCACCATTAGAACTTTTCACGCTAGCCCCTCGCAATACTTTAAGTGAGGACTGCTAGTGTTGTAGGAAAATAATTGTCTTTGTAATTTCCTTAAATGTATGAGTTGGTGTCCAAGACAAAAGTAATTTGGAAGGGACCCAACACTTGAAATTATGAAGTAATTATCAACCCTTTGATAGACATGATTAAATCATCAAGATAAACATGGAGATTGGCCAATTCATTGAAAGTTGTGTGCATAGGCCCTTTAGAGGTGGTACTTGCATCAAATAATCCAGAAGGCAGACATTTGTAAGGAATAGTATTGTAATTAGTAATGAAAGTGGTTTTGTGAAAATTTTCCCCTTTTACTTTGATTCTCTTGTAACCAAACAAACTGTCAAGTAAAGGCCCTAACTGTGACTCTACCACATGTTGCAAAAACATTTCCATATTGAGAGAAGAGAAGGGATTTCTCATAATTTATTTCCTGAAAGTTCGAATACTAATACAAGTTTTGATATTATCAGTGGTCCTTGAGGCCGATTTCCAATTTGAAACCCATTCAGGGTGGACTGAAAAAATCATTCCATCCCTTAAGAAATCTCTCAACTCCCTTCGAAAGGGTGCTTCCAATGCATAGTTAAAAAGTTCTTTTTTTTTTAGTAGTTGGTTTCATAATATGTTGAACAAGACCATAATCAAAACCATGAAGATCCTCATAGGACCAAGCAAAAACCTTTTGAGATTCACCAAGTAGCCCGGTGGACCCCATATCTTCTTTAACAAAACATTGGACATTTATTTTAACATTCATTGAATATTAAGGTGTCCTAATGTTCAGGAGGATGGCTTCGACCACCTTCTTTCGTAACTCCTCTTATTTCTGTTTTTCTTTATTTCCTACAACACTCAATGAAAATGAACTCTCAAGAGGATTCCAGCCCACTGTTGGTCACTATAATTGCTTATTTAATTTAAACAATCAAGTGCTACATAAATTGTCAATCCAGGGAAGTCTGTTTATTTCAAAGGTAACCACACACTATATATGCTCAATTTCAAAAGCAACCTAGAGT
Organism: Picea engelmannii; assembly: GCA_009831015.1. Taxonomy (NCBI): domain Eukaryota; kingdom Viridiplantae; phylum Streptophyta; class Pinopsida; order Pinales; family Pinaceae; genus Picea; species Picea engelmannii. Next base: position 595,395 of record ML777274.1, read on the forward strand.
TGTAGTAAAGGAAACTATATTAATCACACTTGCCTTGAATGAACTGAAGTTCTAACTTGAATTAAAGAAAAGCAATCTACCTATTGCAGAGCTCAAAGTTTAAATAAATGATTAATTGAAGAATCCTGGATTACATTAAAATAACACAATATACTGCAACAGAAAAGACCAACTATTCTATAACCAAAGAACAGGACCCTATTCCCAAAGCAGGAATCTTCAACACCTGTTTCCGATCATCTCACTTCATGAACTTATTGCTTAACTGAAATAATTCACACTGAAGGCTATCTATCTCCTAACAGAGAACAGGACCCTAATTCCTTCCCAAAGCAGGAACCTTCAGCACCAGTCTCTGATTAGCACACTCATGGAAATAATTGAAGGCTAACTAATTCTAACAGAGAAC
>ML777274.1:596849-607406 GCA_009831015.1 Picea engelmannii
TGTGTTTCAGCATCGTCGACCATGGACTGTGTAACAGCTTCTGTGAGTTGTTGTTTCAGCAACATGCCTCAAATGCTAATCTGCAGTTTGAACTGTTTCAACACTTATACATTTCTAATCAATGGTTAAGTACGAGAGTGATGCAAAATTATATGCAAAACAGATTAAACGTATAGTAAAGAGAAGAGACGTTGTATACCTTTGGAAAGACAGGATAAAGTGATAATATGAGTTTAAATGTGAGTGAACAAGAGTGTAATGGTGGCAAAAAGTATGGGCAAAAAGGTACATTGTGTGGTCCTAACACCCACATGAATATTATTATTTTCTATGGATATAATCTCCTTAGGCTTAAGAGGTTCATTTTGAATGACAACACAAATGCTCTCATCGTTAGGGATGGCCTTCCAAGATGTAACGTCCCTGTCCATCCATGTTGGGCCACGCTATGCCAAAGAACTCTTACGTTCTCTCTACAAAACATACTATAACATACCCAACATCCAACTGAGCTATGCCACATAAATGTTTTGAAATGCATGCAATTAAAACATATACACACATAGAACTCTTGCAGAAGCTTTATATATAAAACGTAAATAGACAAATACGTTTTGTAAATGTAGTGATTCACACCAAAATAACGGTAAACATATACATGCAACATATACAGGAAATACTCATAATATGAACACAGTTATAAACCACACATAAGATAAACCCATAAAATAAAAACATAAATGAAAATGCAACATGTAAGTTTATCACACAGTTGACACTTATCTTGGTAAGAATATCACCAACTGCGTGCAGACCTTCCACAAACCTCCCAGCCTTAGACCACACTGCTCATCACTCTCAGCAGTGGGTCACCCCCGAGCTGGGACTAAACTCCACCCGAGTAAATGGATTCCTAACCAGGCTAAGGGTTCATAGACAACAGGAAGGATTTTTTCATAGGTGCCAACTCAAACTAACAACCTACAGTACCTCATTCCCCACATGTATGTCCCACCCCAGGAAGTCTGCCCCTTATTTGCTCAACATTCCTTCGACTGCCCCACTCCCTTTCCAGGCTTCAACAACAGGCTAGACAGGAAGTCTCTGAGCCTTGTAGTTGTAGTTTAGCACCTTCAAGAAGTCAATTCCCAACAACTCTCTCAACTAGAGATAAATTTCTCATGGGCCTAACAACCCGCCTCTTCAATATCTCACAGGCCTGACAACCCACTTCTTTAGTCCATCTCCTCCGCTAAGCAATTACCCAAACAAGTATGGATATTGATACAAGTTCAGGTACAGTCATGAAGATACAAAGGATAACTCAATGGGTGTGTGCATGTTCATGGATGATTGACTGGATGACTAAATGATGGCCGAAATGATGGAAAGAATGATGGAAAAGCTGTGAAAATGAACTAATTCCCAACAATATGTATGCATGTCCCCAACTTGACACTTTTCATGTTGGGAGCTACTTTGGCCCACTTGTCCCCAACTTTAGAACTTAGGATTACATAATTATCCATACCTTATGATTTAAGAAATATTAATATAATATTCCTTTTTGTTTTAAGATCCCTAGATTAGCCCTTTTCCTTAACTTTTAGGCCCCTCCCTTTCCCTAACCAGTGGAATTTAGTCCCCCATCTCTTTTATCATGGTTGGTCTACATGCAACAATGTATTTTATATTAATTATGAGACATATACAAAAATATGTGCACTGGCCTTTAACATCTAGGCTCTTCAGACTAATCCAAACATAAGCACCCTAGCTTCTAATAACTGGCTCACCAGCCTATAAAACACAACATATACACCAAGTATCCTTTGCCTCAATATCACGTGCACTTAATTTGCTACTCGCGGTATCCAGGAATGTGCACACTTCATCATTTTACTGTGCAGTACAAGCGCACACTATGCCATGAAATGTGCATACAAAATGATATCCAAAACAACTCACCAGTGTAAGTACATTTTCATTTACATTATAATTGGTTTTGGCCTAGGGATATTACAATCCCCTCCCCTTATTTATGAATTGTCCTCAGTGCATAATGTATACAACAAAATTTCAAAAATCCTCAAAAAAATGTGGGTATTCTTTCCGCATTGCATCCTCATGCTCCCAAGTAGCATCCTCAGGACCGTACCATGTCCATTGAACCTTTACAAGCCCTATGGCTCGATTCCGGAGTTGTTTGATTTTCCAGTCCAGAATGTGTACTGGATGCACTTGGAAAGCACCTTCTTGCTCCACCTAAATCACATTCCAATCAATTACATGATTAACATCAGGTATATATTTCTTTAGCAATGATACATGGAATACATTATGAACAGACATAGATGTATGCAATGCAATCATATAATCTAATGGACTAATCCTTTCTAGGATTTCAAATGGCCCACAATAGCGAGTTACCAACTTTGAACAATTTCCCAACTTTAGGGAACTTCTGTTGGCTTTCACTTTCAAAAATACATGGTCTCCCACTTTAAATTCCCTATGGTTTCTGCCCTTATAAGAATACCTTTTCTTCCTGTCTTGGGCATCCTTTAAATTTTGTTTTATTTTAATCATTTTCTCCTCCATTTACCTGAGAAAATATGGCCCAATCACTGCTCTATCTTCTAGGTTATCCCATCTTACAGGTGTGTTGCACTTTCTGCCATAAAGTGCCTCAAATGGGCTCATATTTAGAGATGCTTGGTAACCATTGTTATAAGAAAAATCTACCAAGTATAGGTAGTCTTCCCATTTTGATGGTTTATCCATAACATACATCCTCAACATATCTTCAACCACTTGATTCACCCTGTCTGTTTGTCCATCCGATTCTGGATGATAAGTCGTACTAAAATTCAAATTTGTTCCAAATCCATTAAATAATCCTTTCCAAAATTTTGAGGTAAATTTTGGATCTCTGTCAAACACAGTTGTCTTGGGTATGCCATGTAATCGAGAAATTTCCTTCATATAAACATCAACAATGTTGGTTGTCTTGTGAGTGAGCTTAACTGGAACAAAATGGGCAAATTTAGTAAGTTTGTCCACCACTACCATGATAGAATCGTGTTGTTTGTTTGTTCTGGGAAGTGTGGTTATGAAATCCATTGTTAAAACTTCCCATTTCCACTCAGGAATGGGTAATGGTTGTAGCAAACCAATTGGGTGTCTATGCTCATCCTTTACCTTTTGACATTCCAAACATTTTGCAATAAAATTAGCAACCTCTTTCTTCATGCCTGGCCAATAATACTGGCTTTTGACAACTACAATAGTTTTTTGATATCCTGGGTGCCCAACATAAGGTACATTATTCATTTCTCTCAATATCATATTTTTCAATTCCTGAGAATTTGGAACATAAATTCTGCCCCATGTACATGAACATTTCATCACTATCTAGCTTGTATTCTTCAATTTTCTGCTGCAAATTACCTTGCTATAATTTTTCTACTAATTCCTTGTATTGCAAATCTAATTTGGCAGCCTCTATAATTCTGTCTTTCAAATCTGATTGGTACATGCTAATGGCCGTAGCATGCAATTCATGTACTCTTCTGTTGAGTGCATCAACCACTTTGTTCTCTTTCCCCTTGATATGCTTTATATCAAAGTCACATTCACTTAGAAATTCTAACCATATGCTTTGCCTAGCATTTATAGTTGGCTGATCAAATAAATATTCCAGACCATTATGGTTTTTTCTTAGCTCAAACATTTTCCCCATGAGGTAGTGTCTCCATTTCCTCAAGGCCTGCACTATGGCTACCAAATCAAAATCATGAGTGGCATAATGTCTTTCATGCTCCTTCAACTTCCTTGATTCATAACATATAACAAACCCATTTTGAGTGATGACTCCACCAAGTCCTTCTTTACATGCATCTATGCATACAATGAAGTCTTCATTTGGGTCTACAATCCTTAGTATTGGAGCACTTGTTAAAAATTGTTTCAAGTGTTGGAAACTATTTTCACAATCCAATGTCCATTGAAACTTCACACCCTTCTTTTGTAAGGAAGTGTTTGGGTGTGCAATATTTGAGAATCCTTCAATGAATCTCCTATAGTAGCCTGCAACACCCATGAATGATCTCACCTCTGTCACATTCTTTGGCACTGACCATTCTCTAATGGCTTCTATCTTCTCACGATCCACTATTATCCCATCCTTTGAAATGATATGCCCCAAATAATGAATTTACTTCTAATAAAATGAACACTTGCTCAATTTGGAATACAATTGATGCTCCCTTAGTACTTGCAACACCATCCTCAAATGATGTTCATGCTCTTCCTCTGAATTAGAATATATAAGAATGTCATCCAAAAATACAATGACAAACTTGTCTAAATATTCTTGGAAAACACCGTTCATTAAGAACATGAAAACAACTGGTGCATTTGACAACCCAAATGGAACCATTGTTAACTCATAATAACCATACCTTGTCCTAAAAGCAGTCTTGCTGATATCTTCCTCTTTAATCCTTACTTGATGGTATCCTGACCTGAGATCTATCTTTGAAAATATCTTTTCATCCTTCAATTGATCAAAAAGTTCATCAATCCGTGGCAGAGGTAATAATCACTTTATTTAACTGTCTGAAATCAATGCATAGTATTAATGTCCCATCTTTCTTCTTCATGAACAATATTGGGGCACCCCAAGGTGACACACTTGGGCGTATATATCCCTTCTTCAAAAGTTCTTCAAGCTGCATTTGCAACTCCTTTAACTCTGGTGTACTCATTCTGTAAGGAGTATTTGTCACTGGAGTTGCTCCAGGTATTAAATTTATAGAGAAATCAATATCTCTCTTTGGGGGTAGTCATGGTACGTCCTTGAACACATATTCAAATTCTTCCAAGACTGCATAATCTTCCAAATTTGGCACCTTATCTTTAGGTGTCTCATCCATGTTAACTGCAAATATTTGACACCCTTTTCTGTAACATTTCTTCAACTGCAATGATGAAATTTCTCTGATGGTTACTGCCCTGGGAATTCCTTGCACTTTCCTTAAGTTCCCTTCCTTATCCAAGCAAGTAAATGCCTTTCTATGAAATTCTAGGAAAACATGATGTTGGTCCAACCAATCCATCCCAATTAGACAGTCATAGGAACCTAAAGGAAATATGTTCAAATCTACCCTAGTGTTCAGTCCATTCATGTACATAAGACATGACTTAACCATCTCATTAACTTTTCTTTTGGCTCTGGTAGCTAGCTGCACCAACCAAGATTTTGCATGCTTTCTTCTTGGAAAATGCAAACTTTCCACCATCTTAGGATCTATATAACTATGACTATCTCCTAAATCAATTAAAATAGAAATGTTTTGGTTGTTTATCATACCTTCCACTTCAATCATATGTGACTGATACTCTGCTTGCCTATTGTCCAAGGCTGCATAGATCCTTGGCACATTTCTTCCCATGTCCTCCACTATTTCCACTTGTTGTACATTGTGAACAGTTCTCACTTTTTCACCTCTGTGAGGACAATCTCTGTACATATGATCTCCTTTACAACCCCAACATTGAATAGGTGGTTGCCTTGTCCTTTGACCCCCTGTCTCAATCATTCTGGGCTCTCTAGGAGTTATTTGTACTTGTGGATTATTACTGAAGAATGGTGGCTTAGATCCCTTCTTCCTCTGATCCACCTTGAATTTATTTTTGTCTTCCCAAGATTTTTGTAAAGTTGGCCTTGATTTTTGCTGATCATAAAGGAATTTAGCTCACCTTATGGTCTCCTCCAATGTCTGGGGATCATCATACTATATTTTGTCACTGATAAATTATGGAAATCCACACAAATATCTCTGAATATTAACTGTCTCATCCTTGATGAAAGAGATATACTTCAACAATTTAACAACCTTCTCTCATATTCATCTATGGTCATACTCCCAAGCTTGAGTTCAAAGAACTCTTTCATTTTCTTGTCATAGTATCTCTTATTCAAGTATTTCTTCTCAAAATACTTCTTGAATTCGCTCCAAGTAACACTTTTCTCTTTAATGTGATGCACCTGCACAAGTTGATCCCACCACGTGGATTCCTTTCCTTTGAGTTGATATATGGAAATCCTACATTCTTCATGAGAAGAATAATTATGCAACTAAAAATACTTTCTCATGCCCAACAACCATGTTTCTACATCTTCATCCTTCTTGTGCTCACCATCAAATGTAGGAGGTTTGATTTTGTTCATTTCTCCTCATAGTTCATTCACCCCAGACCTCTTATTCTTTATGATAGGGGATGGACTTGATCTGTTGTGTTCTCTCTTATTAGAATGCCTCGGGAAGTGATGGTGATGTCTTCTAACACTTCTGGTTCTTCTTTTCACATTAGGAGACCTATGACTTCCTGATTTTCTTGAGCCACTCTCCTTATCCAATTTCTTTTATTTTATGTTAAATCTCTGCAATAACTTCATGTTAAAGTCATCCTACTACTCCTTGGATTTCATAAGCCTTTAATTATCAACTTTATGGAATTGGACATCCTTCTGCAAATTTTTAATGGTCTCTTCCATTTTCATGTTTTCATCCCTTCCTTCTCCATCTCCATTGGAGTTTGTTCCTTCAATGCCCAAATGGACATCCATCCCTATAATATCATCCTCTTGAATGTAAGTCCCATGTGCCTCTTCCATTCCTCTACAATCAATGTTGATCTTGATATTATCTAGTTGCTTTTTCCTCTGCAAAATGTGCAGCCAACAAAACTTTGTTAGGCTAACTGTTTCGACAATTTCATGAAAATATGAACCATTTTGGTTCAATAATATATCACAATTATTTCTTATGATTTCCTAGAAATTTGAATGCCCATATCTGGGTGGATATTTATATTCCACTTTCCAATACCTTTCCAACGCCTACTCCCATGCTCAATTCTGAGTCTTGAGCAAAAAGTTATGGTTATTTGAAAATTTCCCATTAATTTTTCTGTTCACACTTCAACTTGGCGCAACTATGTGCTGTAATTAAGAAATTTTGCACCTAATCCATTATATTTTTCATAGGATCTCAATTGGGTTTCTTCATATACATCTTATGGATACTCTATCCAAGTTTCACCTCTTTCTGGGTTCTGGGATGCTAGTTACAACCTGTTGAAATTCCAGACCAAAATACCATGTTGTAACTAGTATGTTACATGTACCTTATTTTCCATATTAAACACTTTTAACATGCCCAAAAATTTAATTCATCTCTTGGAATCTCTTCTATGGTTCAATATCTTTCCATTGACTACTCTTGTGCCTCAATCTGATTTCAGAGAAGAAATTTATGGCTCTTTGAAGTTAGATGGGTCTTAAGATTTACCCTCCACTATTTGTGCTATAGCTTTCTCACAAAATCTTTGTTTGATGAACGATTTACACCATTAAAAATCTCTCTCTGAGCTCTTTTATTTGATATGTATAGACATAATGTGCCTTGACACACTCTGTTCTCATGGTTTTTGCGTTGCTAAAAACGCTCTTAAGAGCCTAAAAAATGCACTGCAAAAAGATGACATTCAAACAGTATAAAATGTCGCAGAAATTCGTTGGTTTTGCATTGTTATTCACCATCCAAACGACTTCACGTGCACAAATTTCAACCTGTACACCCATATTTAGCATGCGCAACAACACCACAAGGTAATCCATGCTTTGCGTACCTATAACCACTATGCATCACTTCTCTGTCGTGTCAATACCTGACACACACTACCTTTGTGTTGCGCGCCAATATCCATCGTGCATAGTTCTGGTTCTTGCACCATTACCTGTTGCGCGTAGTTTTTGTATCGCGCGTTGATATTCCGCACGCATTTTACTCTACGCGTTGCACCATGCCAGAGTTTAGTATGCCCCCACCATGCACTAATACTCTACGCACACCATTAACTAAACTGTTGCACAACAACATTTACCCACATCGCACGCGCAACAACCAAACTTCTCTACGCTGTGCCAATACTGTTCACACCATGTGCACCATTATTATGTGTGTGCACACCACGCAATGCTATATTTATAGAGTGCACCTAGACACCAACATTTTCCCACACTGTGCCAAATTTTAGCACGCGCACGAGCACACCAACATTTTTAAACGTGACACCCAATTTTTACATATCATAAGCCTTTTACTGTGCATCCTACATTTTTTTAGTGCACCCTCCAACACACCTTCCTTTTTATGCGCAACAATTCCTCGTGAATTCTGTTGCATAAATTGGGGCTTTTGCTTATTTTTTTCCCCATTTCTTCCATATACATTCTGCAACTATGAAATTTATTCAATTTCACCCCGATAACACCAATTCAACCTCTGTAACAACAAATCCTTGTGGGTTGAAATTTCTGGAATGAATTTCTCCCAAACTCAATTCATGATTTGAGAATTTTAATTATAAAACTCGCTCCAACTGTCATGGCTTCACTGTGACTTCAAATTCGACCAATTCTAGGTTTGAATTTCTTAGAACAGATATTAAATCAAGAATATCTCACCACATGGCCGAATTTCTCAATTTTCCCATGAATTTAACAACATAAATTGGGCCCTTTTCCCAATTCTGCACAATTTCTATTACTTTTTACCATGGACACTCTGTAACTCAAAATTTGGCCACTTCAAAATAAATTCTCCGTGAAATTTCTCTTCAACTCAACTTGCTCGGCTGTTAATCCCTAATATTGGCTCATTACCCCTTAATTGGGTCATATTACATTAGGAATGTTATTTTATTTATTTCGTCTTTATTCCATTAGTTGTAATTATACCTCCTAGTCTCCTATATATACCAAGGAGACATTTTCATTTGGAATCATCTTGTACTTAAACATTTATGTGGGGTAAAAGGAGGTTTTTCCCCTCAAAGAGGCTTATTATTTGAAATTATCTCTTTTTCAAGGCGTTGAGTACTTATTCTAAGGTTTTTCTATGCTATATTGATATTTGGTTCTTAACATATGGTATCAGAGCTCAAGGTCTTGGGGTTTCATTGCTACATCCGAGACACTGTGGAATTTTCTCTATAATTTTTTTTCTACAACGATTCAGAAGGAACATATTGGATTATATTTAGTAGATGGATAAAGGTATGTTGGGTTAAAATTTTATCTCTTGAGGCCTTATAATTTCGGAGATACAGTCTTTGTAAGACAGGGTTATGGAATCATATTGAATTGAGTCATTGCAGAATTTTCGCTATAAATTTTTTTCTGTAACGTTTCAAACCCTGAAATACGGATGTTATTCTTATAAATTAGTAAGGTATTTGTGATAGAAAGTTCAGCTTCTGGGTCATCTTAAATTTGTAGATACACCCTGTGGAAGAAAGGGTATCTGACTAGTCCTATTGACTAGTCTCAAGAATGTGTTCCGGGTAAAACAATCATAAATTATTCCTAGAGTATCCAAATTGAGTGAGACTAGTTGCATTGGATAGTGGACAACCCATAGTAGTTCTGGTACGAGTTTCAAAATTTTATATAAATTATTTTGTGCGGGGCATGCTATACAAGTGAGATATCCTAGAAAGGGAAAAAATCAGCAATTTGTGGGGAAGTTACCGTAAACTCCACTTGGCACATCCAATTTTTATCAGACCTATGGAATTCAAGAGAAGAAATATCAGAGACCTACAAAAAATAAAATTTCATACTCAGAAGGGCATAAATTTTGGAGATACAATAAAAGGAAGATTGTCTAGCAGAACCACCTCAAAATCAAGGTTTAAAGTGATACTTGGCCAACATGCCACCAAAAAATGGAACTTCTACACCAAATAAGCCTCCAAACAATCCTACTTGGACTCTTGATGAAGGTGAAGAATTGCGTAAGGACATAAATGATTTACAAAATAAGACAGTAACAAAAGATGAACTAAAAGAGATAATGGATTCAACAGAAGCTAAGTTTGAGGCAATAAATATTAATATGGACGCTTTAAAAGGGGAGATCATGGAAGGATTGAAAAAATTCATAATAGAGAGGGACCTGAAAGTGAAAATGTATCCCATGAAATTCATGATGAGGACATAAGGAAGGTGAATCAACAATGGAGAAACTCCAACTTTGGGTTGAAGACCAACCACACTCCTAAGATCGATATGAGGAAGTTTGATGGCAAGGACCCAATCACATGGATACTTCAGATGGAGCAATTCTTTGATCTACATAATGTGCCACATACATAAAAGGTACGCATTACTTCTTTATATTTAGAACCCAATCAAGTTGTATGGTATTGATGGCTTTGTTCTCGCAAATCACTCGTCACTTGGAAAATTTTCATGGAAGAAATGATAGCACACTATGAGGATACATGGAGAAATACCTTCTTTAGCCAATTGATAAATCTCATGCAAAAGGTTTCAGTTACCGAGCACATTGAGAACTTCCAAAGATTGAATATAAAGGTAACAAATATTCCAGATGAGCACTTGATTGATGTATTCATAGGAACTTTAAAGGATAACATTCAACATGAGGTTTTCCTTTGGGAACCCAAATCATTGGAGAATGC
>ML777274.1:612272-634340 GCA_009831015.1 Picea engelmannii
TTAAGCTCCCTAGGTTATACCCTTCCTTCAATTTTAGGCCCCTCCCTTTCCCTAACCAGTGGATTTTAGTCCCCCATCTTTATTGTGGTCAGTCTGTGCGCATCGATGTATTGTATATTAATTATGAGACATATACAAAAATGGGTGCACTAACCTTTAACACCTAGTCTCTCTGGCCTAATCCAAACATAAGAACCCTAGCTTATAATGACTGGCTCACTAGCCTATAAAATACAACATATACACCAAGGCTCCCTGGACTTAATATCACGCGCACTCAATTTGTTGTGTGTGATATCCAGGAATGTGAACACTTCATCATTTTACTGCGCAGTACAAGCATGCACTATGCCATGAAATGTTTATACAAAATGATATCTAAAACAACTCACCAAATTAAGTACATTTTCATTTACATTACAATTGGGTTCAAGCTAGGGATATTACACAAGATCCTTCATTTTCAGGAATGTATGGACGATGTAGAGATTGAAAATAATAATCAGGCTTGTGAGGCAAAAGTTGTTGATTAGGAGAAGCTGCAAAGACAGCTAATCGATCAGCCATTGAATTCAAATACTTCTTAACATGAGTGATTTTGAAAGATAGAAGGTTTGATACAAGTGCCCAAACAATTTGGGAGTATTGTTCCATCAACTTGTTTCTAGGAGAGCATATTTTACGTATCAGGTTCACAACAAGCTCAGAATTTTTGAAAATTGAAAGGTGACCACAACCGAGATTAAGGGTGTTCTCAATGCCTAAAAATAAAGATTTGAATTCAGCGACATTGTTTGAACAAGAAAACTCTAACCTGTAAGATAGATTATGAATTTTCCCTGTAGGAGAAACCAAGATAACGCCAACCGCATTACCTTCACTAGAGCATGAACCATCAAAGTGCATATGCCATATATCATCATCTAAATCAATTTTTTCCAAAGGAATATTATCCTCTTTAGCAAAGATGGAATACACTCCTAGGTCTTCTTCGATATAGTTTACACTATATTGCGGAACACTCTCTATGTAGGGTGAAATTCTTCCCTCTCTAAGGACTATAATATTCTTACCATTCTGAGGAATGGATAAATGTGTCGTGTCGAGCGAGAGGTATCCACCTATTAAGGCTTTCCAATCTCTCCCCAATATAATTGAGTATTTTCTTACAGGAATATCAATTACCTGAATGTTGAGGGTTGTTCTTATATCAAGATGAGCGCACACAACCAAGGTTACATCCTTAATCTCGCCTATGGTTGTTTGTTGTAGACTATTATAGGAGAGCATGTTCTGGTTTTTTCATTTGTACAAGACAAGCCTAGATCTTCCATAATAATATTCGACATCATACTTGGGCCTAAACCACCATCGATGAGGCAACAATGGGCAATCTTATCCATGATCTTTACAGAAATATAAAATGGGGGATTTTTTACAGGGTATCTAAAGTTATGTACACCTAATTTATTTACAGAAGAATCCGCTTCGTTTACCTCTTTAGAAAGATTGTCTGCAACAAAAGATTTTCCTTCCATGAATTGTTTTAGATGCATCTGTTGTTCAGGGATGAAAACCATGTCTAGGAGGGTTTCATCTTCTTTGATGTTGGCCAATTGATTCAAAATATTGTATTTGGAAGAGGGGGGATGAAGAGCGATTCCTTGACTCTCAGGAATTTTAGGAACTTGGAGAGAAACAACGGTTGAGGATGAGCTCGGGCTAGAGGAACTGTGGGGAGGATCAATTTTTCCCTTGGGATCATAGGCTTTGTTCCTAGTATTGATCACCATAACATTTTCTGGCTTAGCGAAATCTAGGACAACGATAGTAGCTTCTGGTTTTTTTCCAAAGATCTTATCTTTGGCACTCTTCTTTACCTCACATGTGGTTTCTTCATGGTGTTTCTCAGAAAAGTTACACCAACTTCGAGGAAAGATATCCTTGGGATGAAAATTTCTTTGAACCGGATTTCTAGAAGGGGGTGCAAAAGAAGATGAAGCTCCAGGGGTGAGAGGAGAGACAATACCCTTCCGCTCAAATGCTATCATGCAATTGTTCATATCTTGTACAAGCTACAAGTGGGAGAACATGTCTATCTATCTAACTGTTTCTCCCTAGGGAAGACCAGTTCTTTCAAGTTGTTCTTCATACTCTGAGAAAGTATGCAGAGCGGAACCAAGATTATCAATGGCCTTTTCCTCCAGCCTATGATGGTAGGGAGAAGGAAATGCATTGTAGTAATGCATGAAAGAGGCTTCTTCATGAGGGCAGATAAGTTGATGAATTTGATTGTATAACTTGGTGAAACACAATTTGAAAGACTTGATGGTCTCACCATCTTTATAAGTGATGTTATTGTATTCCCTTAACTTCTCGGCAGGGATTTTAGATTTCCCATAACTAGATCGGAACCAATATATTAACTCCTCCCAAGTAGACAGGATCTTAGGAGGAAGATCAAATAAATTGACCACAACCTTTCCTTCCAAGGAATTGACGAACAAGCTCATGCAAGTGTCAATGTCATTAGCCCCTATGTTATGAGAAGCATTGGAAAATGCAACTAGGTGTTCATTTGTGCTGAGAGTGTTATTTCTTGAAAATTACGCAAATTCTCTTTAAACTTCGAAAGTGGATGAGTAGCAGGTGTTAGGTTAAGAGGAGAGGACACATGCCATGGTGTAGTTGTGGCGTCTTCTTCGAACTGAAAAATCCCATACATTTTAATGACTTTGGTGGGGTTTGTAGTGGATTGGACAGGGATATGGTGGCTATATAAGCTACCAATAACTGATTATGATGAAGATTGAGAATAAAAAACACTTCCAGTTCCACAAGAGCCACTACTAGATGCCATCTTATGGATGATAGATGAGGGAAAGAAAGACAATTTGGATGAATCGAATAAAGTTATCCTTAGAGAAATTTGTTGGGAAGATAACACAATGTTTCTCCTTCCTATTTCAACAATAGGATTGATTTCAGATGAAAATCCTTTTCTTCTTCTAGAAGTACGAGAATCTAAGAACATGAAAGAAAATCCAAAACTAAAGAAAAGGAAGGTTACTTCCGATTTCTAGGTTGTCTACGTATAGCTTCAAATTGTTCTTGATTACTAATATCTCATTCAATCGCTTCCCAAGAATGGTTAAGCTTAGCATGGGTCCTAGCAACGTCTAAAATAGTATGAAACAAGTTCAAAGCAATGATGGTTTGGTCTTGGAGACCGGGTTGCCTTGTAACAAGAATAGTCATTAATAGCAAAACAATCAAAGAATCAACATAAAAAAAAAGAAATATGTATTGATGCGAATCGATTATAAAAATTATCTGGAGAGATATCGAAGATCTCCCCACTATGGTTGCCAAATAAATGTTGAGGAAAAGATATGAAATAATCTTACTCAAGCATTTTCAGACTCTACTTGGCTAGAGAAAAGTAGACGAGAATATAACCATATGTTTATAGCCAACAAAAATAACATCCTAACTCACAAGTATTAATTACCAGTGCTTAGGCTAGTCTTTTATCAACAAAAACCTTGCTGGAAATTTTATTTTTATGTAATTTTCTTAACATATCAGTTGTTGAAATAAATGTAAAGATAGAATTAAAGTCACCAAGATGATAATCAAGACATATGAGACATAAAAAAATCCTTTATTTCATTCAAATTCACCAAAGAGTCATTTTCTTTAGAAAATCTCATATAGAAATTTTGGACCAAAGTCAAACTTAAACATCCCCGATGGAACATACAAAAGGACCTCTGACAAAAAATCAAAACTGAACTCTAGAATCTGGATTAGCTTGCCACAGATTTCTGCCCACTTGACTCTACACAATATCCTTTGTCAGTCAAGAAAATTAATTCACAAATAGACAAGTCTACACAGACTATCAAAGATAGGTCAACACCGCTGAAAAACGAGTGTCTGAATGATGTGATTCATCCCTGAATATTGTTGTCTACAATAAGACCCTGCTATCATAAAAGAAAATTAGGCTTGTGATGAATAATGAATGAATGAAAACTAAACTATCTCTACATAAACTCAAAGAGAAAACCTTAGTATGCTTCTTCTTCTATCCTCCTCCTATTCCTCCCTTTCCTTTTTTGACGCAGCACGTGCCCGCAAGCACGTCTACTCACAGGATATTCTCTTTCTCTTAGCCCGAAGAACTCTTAAATAGCTCTTCTATTTACCTATCGGGAAATATGCACCCACATAACTCTTCGCACGATCCCCTCTTTTTACTTATCAGGGAATTGGACTTCGCGACTTCGCGAGGTCAGTGGTCGAGCACTGATGTTTCGAATCCTCGAAACCCGATGGAAGTCAACGCTGACCCTTCCTTCTATTTCAGAACTTTCCTTATCGCAATTTTGGCACTCGTGGTGTCAAGCAACTTGGTTCTTAGACTCTCGAGTCCCGATATGTCGAAACTCCGACACACGCATGAGTTGACTTTCCACACCCTGTCACTTCGTTGGGATTTCGGATTTCACTATATCGCGAATCCTGATGTCAATGTTTCGGGCCTTCCCACCATGAAACTCCGATAGCTCATGCCACCTTTCCACATCACCAACTCCTGTGGCCCCACACTATTTGCGTAGCCATCGGGATATCGCATATCGTGATTTCGCGATTTTCGCTATCAAATCTTCGACTCTTCCCTCACGAAATCCCGATAGGCGATTCCGCGAGTGATCCAACGGCCCTGGCTGGCTTGGATCAATGACTCTATCCCTCCTGATATTTTAACCTCTCGAGAATATGTTGTTGTATCTCCCCTGTACCTTTGTGAGATCTGACAATCCACGGGATGTCGCAAATTCTCCTCAGAGAATATCAACCGTCCGTTTCTCCTGATGAATACTGCGAAATGAACCAAGTACTCCTCCTCAAAGACTTGTCCACCTACACACTACTTGCGATGCTCGTTTAAACACTTCACGGCACAAACTTCCTATGCTTCTCTTGGTGATTAATCCAAGGTTCTATACCTCCTGAGCTTTTCCCACGGTTTCAAGTTCTCAGAAATAAACCCCTTGCTCGCACTCCTTGTGGCAACCTTCAAACACTTTCAAGTGATAGAATACTTCGAATCTACACACACCTACAACAACAGTCCTTCAACTCTTCACTCAGGTTCACAACCCTGCAACTTTGCCTAGCCTGCTCACTCCTTGTATGGATCTTGTGCCTGTCTGCACTTTGGGTGAATGAGAACGAAAGCTAAACTATCTGAGCCTTCTGTCAACACACTCCTTGCGGACACTTCAACTGCACTCCTTGCAGGAACTCTAGCTCAGATAGAGAAACAATTGAAACTCATCCCTTCTTCCTTTCAGACTTCAATTCAAACATGAAATCATATACACATCACATAAAGAAAATGTATAACAGGAAGCAAACATTCATGAGCACATCATTAAGCATCAATACACAGCGAACAGACACAAAACCATGAATTTGAATCAAACTCTTCTATTAATCCAAATATCTGTACATGGGTGTTCTTACACAGCTTCTCTGCTTGCTTTTTCTCTTCCTTGATAATGTTACAATGCAGAATGAGGGTGTCTATATCCCATTTTCCTCTTGCGCTCTACAACTGTCTAATCTAGAATTAAATTCTATCTACCTGCATTAACTATATTTAATGCCTTCTACCTACTAAGGACGAGAGCTAAAGGCTCAAGGTCCGATTACAATATACAAGTGCACTTCATTAAATTATCACATTTAAGCTTGGCACATCATCTTCAAGGTGTTTTCAAAATTTGTGCTGGCGCTTGTCCATATGTCCTCCACTTCCGTGCTGGCTCGCTTGATGTGGGAGATGATCCTGCATCATACTCCCTCGCTTGAAAATTTTCATGGGCTCTTGTCCATGAGCTCCTGCACGGTCTGTCCATGCTTCTGTATTTTTTCCTCGGTCTCCCAGCTGGCATCTTCAACTGGATGGTTCTTCCATTTGACCAGATACTCAAAGTATTCTTTCCTTCTAGTCTTCTTACCAATTTGTTTGTCCAGTATGTGCTCCATCTGTAGATTTTGTGCAACTGGCATCTGCTTTGTCCACTGGATCACTGGCTGCTCATCTCCAATCTATGCTTCTTAGGCTTTGTATGGGTACAAATATGAGATGTTGAATATCGGAGAAATTCTGATCCCATCGGGTAATTCAATCTCGTAAGCGTTCACCCCGAATTTCCTCAAGACCCTACACGGGCCGATTTTCTTCATCTTCAATTTATTGTATGTTCCCCTCGGGAACCTTTCTTTCCTCAAATGTGCCAGAACCAGATCACCAACCTCAAATTGAAGTTGTCTTCTATGCTGATCGACTCTGCGTTTATATTCCTGACTTGAATTCAGCAATCGCTCCTTCACCTGGCTGTGAAGTTATTTCATCGCCTCTGCAAAATCTTCTGCACTAGAACTCCTAGTCGCAGTCTGTTTTGAATCCCTCAGTTCAGAAATTCCTCTTGGTTGCATACCATAAACAACCTGAAATGGACTCTGGCCTGTGCTCTGATTCACTGAGTCATTGTACGCAAACTCTACCTGCGGCAATATATTGTCCCACTGGCTATGGTGCTCTGTCACCAAGCTTCTCAGCAAGTCTCCCAGACTCCTATTAACTACTTATGTTTTTCCATCCGTCTGAGGATGATAAGATAAACTAAATAACAAGTTAGTTCCCAACTTCTTCCATAAGGTCCTCTAAAAATGCCCTATGAATTTAGTATCTCGATCCGAGACTATACTCCTTGGAAACCCATGAAGTCAGATGACCTCTTTGAAAATCAGGTTCGCAATGTGAGTTGCATCACTGGTCTTTTTACATGGAATGAAGTGTGCCATCTTGGAAAATCTATCCACCACCACAAATATTGAATCACAACCTCTTTGTGTTCTTGGCAACCCCAATACAAAATCCATGCTAATTGCGTCCCACGACATTTCCTCTATGGGAAATGGTTGATAAAACCCGACATTCTGCTTCCTTCCCTTCGAATGATGGCAAATTCTGCATCTATCTACAAATATATTGACGTCTGCTTGCATTCCCATCCAAAAATATGACTTGTTCAACTTCGCGAATGTTTTTTCATGACCAAAGTGTCCTGCCAATCCTCCACTTTGTTTCTCCTTCAGCAAATTCTTCCTCATGGAGAATTTCAGAATACACAGTTGATTGCCCCTAAACAACAATCCTCCCTGGATCATATATTCTATCCATGGGCTCCTGTCTCTGAGAAATGGATTCTCAGTTTCTTCATATGCTTCCTTAAAATCCTGATCATCTGCGTACATGTCCCTGAGATTATCAAAACCCAATGTTTTGACTCTGAACTCTTGCAACAACAAACACTTCCTGCTCAAAGCATCAACAACTTTGTTAGCAGTACCAAAAATATGTTTGATCACAAAAGTGAAAATTTTCATATACTCAACCCATTTGGCATGTTTCTGATTCAACTTCTCCTGTTGAGTCACAAACTGCAGTGCATGATTGTCATTGTACAAAACAAATTCTTTCGGGATCAAGTAATGCCTCCATTTCTTCAATGCCTGTATGATAGCATAGAACTCCTTATCATATGTGGAGTACTTCAATTTCTCTTCATTTAGCTTCTCGTTGAAATACGCTATCGACCTGTCTTCTTGACTCAAGACTACCCTGATTACAAATCCGCTTCCATCGCATTTCACCTGAAATGTCTTCTGGAAATCCGGCAACACCAAAACTGGTCATTCTGTGATCTTCCTCTTCAACAGATTGAAACTTTTCTCAGTTTCTACTGTCTAGTGAAAAGACTTATGCTGCTTCTTCACTGTATCCATAATCGCTTCACTAATTCCACTGAAATTCGTAATGAACTTTCGGTAGAAACTAGCCAATCTGTGAAAACTTCTCACCTCGAAGATATTCTTCGGTGATAACCAATTCTTAATCACTTCCACCTTATCTGAATCCATCCTCAACTCATTTTTTGAAATAAAAAATCCCAAGTAAATGAGCTCTGTCTTCATGAATGAGGACTTCTTCATATTTATCAACAACTTCTCCTACTGTAATTTCTGCATCACTGTAGCCAAATGCTTCAGATACTCTGCCACTTTCTTACTGTAAACTAGTATGTCATCCAAATACATAATGACAAATTTCCCGATGAACTCCCTCAGGACTTCAGTCATCAACCTCATGAAGGTACTTGGCGCATTTGTTAAGCCAAATGGCATAACAAGCCATTCATACAACCCTTCGTTGGTTTTGAATATTGTCTTCCATTCATCACCTTCCCTCATGCGAATCTGGTGATATCCGCTCTTCAAATCAATCTTTGAAAAGTATTTTGCTCCACTTAAGAATCCATCAGATCATCCATCCTCGACAATGGAAATATGTACCTGATGGTTATCTTATTTATTGCCCTCGAGTCAGTACACATCCTCAGACCTCCGTCTTTCTTCGGATTGAGTACTGTTGGAACAACACATGGACTCAAGCTTTCCCTGACTAAACCTTTGTCTAATAACTCCTGGACTTGCCTCTTAACTTCTTCATTCTCTTGCGGCGTCAATCTGTATGTGACTTTGTTTGGAAAACTAGCTCTTGGTATGAGATCAATGTGATGACTCACACTCCTGATCGGTGGCAACGAATGAGGTAATTCGTCCACTATGATGTCAGCGAACTCTTCCAGCAGTTCCTGAATCTCTTCTGGTAAATCATCCACTCTTGTGCTAGTCATAACAATTCTCGGCTTCCTGACCACAATGAACTGTGGATCTTCCTTCTTCTTAACCTTTGTAAGAATTTCCTTCCCACTCATGAGAAGTACTGTGTTTCTTACTTCCGGCTTCACCTCCTTATCCTTAATTGGAAGCAACATGTGTGTCCTCCCATTATTCTCTAGGGTGTATGTGTTCATTCGCCCATCATGAATCACATTCCTGTCATATTGCCATGGTCTACCCAACAATATATGAAAAACATCCATAGGAATGACATCACATAATATCTTATCATTATATCCTCCTATCTTAAATTCAAACAATCATTGTTTAGTGACAGTTACCTGGTGTCCTTTTTGTAGCCACAAAACTCTGTATGGGCTTGGATGATCAGTCATCTCCAGCTCCAGCTTCTCTACCATCTCTATAGATACGAGATTATCCATGCTACCACTGTCTACAATGACCTTGCATACCCTGTCCTTGGTCTTGCAAGCAGTCCTGAAAAGTCTGGTCCTTTGGACTGAACTCTCCACCTCCTTCTTGGGTGTCAACAGGACTTTTCGCATCATAAGCAATCTTCCACCTTCAGCGTCTTCTGCCTCAACATCCCGCCTTTGCGCTTCATCATTGTGAGCTTCTGCAGTCTCCTTCTTTTTATCTGGACACTCATAAGACTTGTGCCCATTCTTTCCACATGTGAAGCATGTGATTACTCCACCTCTTCCTCTTCCTCTACCTCTAGTACGAGGAAAAGTGTTATTGTCAGCATAATATCCTCTCTGCTCATTATGCTGCCCTCTCTGTGAGGTTCCACCTCTCTCAATTAGAGTCTGAGGCTTCTTCCAATCCTCCTTGGGCTTCTGGTATTTATCCTGGGCAACTGACTTGCCTCTGGGTTGACTTCTGCCTCTGCCCTTCTGACTCTTCTTTTGGCTCAACTTCTCTTCATCTTTCAGAGCCATCTAATAAGCATCTTCCACTGTTCGGATGGTTACCATGCTCATCTCATCCTGCATATCATATCTCAGGCCATTCATATATCTGGAAACCTTCTCATCATCGCTCTCCCGATGACCTTCCCTGATGTTCAGTTTATAGAATTCCTCAGTGTATTCTTTCACTGTCATCAACTTCTGTCTCAGGTTCTGCATTCTCCTGAACAAAGTAATTTGATAATCCCTGGGGATGAATTTCGCCTTCATCTTCACGATCATCCTGTCCCAGCTCTTAATCTTCTGCTTTCCCTTGCAGTGTCTATCAGCTTGTAACTCATCCCACCATAATGATGTATGTCCCTTCAAGCGTGTGACAACATGCTTGACTTTCTTGTCTTCTTCGACATCTTCATAGTCGAAGTAAGTATCCAGAGCTCTAATCCAGTCTAGAAGATCCTCTGCATCCAAGTTTCCCTCGTAAACTGGAATGCCCATTTTCTCTCTTGCACCCATCCTTGTAATAGCTCTGATCAAATGCTCATTTAATGCATCTTCGGCTGCAAATTCTTCTTCACGTTCAACTTCAACTTCGCTTTCAGAATCACTCAGATCCCCTGCACTGGTTGTGCGTCTTTGCGTTGTCTCCATGTCTTCGAGTCTTTATCGAAGATCACACATCTGTCTCTCCATGACTAGATCAGTCATCTGCCTGCCTCTTCTTCGCGACATTTCCCTATCCTCTGGATYAGGTGACTGTCTATCTCTTCTTGGCGGCATGGTGAATTCTCTTCCCTGCTACAGAAAGCAAAGAATATTTCTGTGCTCTGATACTAAACTGACGCAACACGCGCCTGCAAGAACATCTGCTCACAGGCTCTTCTCTTTCTCTCRGCCTGAAGAACTCTTAAATAGCTCTTCTATTTCCCTATCGGGAAATCTGCACCCACARAACTCTTCGYGCGATCCCCTCTTTTTACTTATCGGGGAATCGGACTTCGCGACTTCGCGAGGTCAGTGGTCGAGCGCTGGTGTTTAGAATCCACGAAACCCGATGCAAGTCAATGCTGACCCTTCCTTCTATTTCGGAACTTTCCTTATCGCAATTTTGGCACTTGTGGTGTTGAGCAACTCGGTTCTCTGACTCCCGAGTCTCGATATGTCGAAACTCTGACACACGCGCGAGTTGACTTTCCACACCCTATCACTTCGTCGGGATTTCGGATTTCGCTATATCACGAATCCTGATGTCAATGTTTTAGGCCTTCCCACCACGAAACTCCGATAGCTCGTGCCACCTATCCACGTCACCAACTCCTGTGGCCCCACACCATTTACGTAGCCATCGGGATATCGCGTATCACAATTTCATGATTTCCGCTATCAAATCTTCGACTCTTCCCTCA
Organism: Picea engelmannii; assembly: GCA_009831015.1. Taxonomy (NCBI): domain Eukaryota; kingdom Viridiplantae; phylum Streptophyta; class Pinopsida; order Pinales; family Pinaceae; genus Picea; species Picea engelmannii. Next base: position 623,374 of record ML777274.1, read on the forward strand.
CGAAATCTCGATAGGCGATTCCGCGAGTGATCCAACGGCCCTGGCTGGCTTGGATCAACGGCTCTATCCCTCCTGAGATTTTAACCTCTCGAGAATAGGTCGTTGTATCTCCCCTGTACCTTTGTGAGATCTGACGATCCACGGGATGTTGCGAATTCTCCTCAGAGAATACCGACCATCCGTTTCTCCTGATGAATTCTGTGAAATGAACCAAGTACTCCTCCTCGAAGACTTGTCCACCTGCACACTACTTGCGATGCTTGTTTAAACACTTCACGACACAAACTCCCTATGCTTCTCTTGGTGATTAATCAAAGGTTCTATACCTCCTGATCTTTTCCCACAGTTTCAAGTTCTTAGAAAGAAACCCCTTGCTCGCACTCCTTGTGGCAACCTTCAAACACTTTCAAGTGCTTGAATACTTCGACTCTGTGCACACCTACAACAATAGTCCTTCAACTCTTCACTTAGGTTCGCAAGCCTGCAACTTCGCCTAGCCTGTGCACTCCTTGCATGGCTCCTGTGCCTGTCTGCACTTTGGGTGAATGAGAACGAAAGCTAAACTATATGAGCCTTCTGTCAACGCACTCCTTGCGGATACTTCAACTGCACTCCTTGCAGGAACTCTAGCTCAGATAGCGAAACAATTGAAACTCATCCCTTCTTCTTTTCAGATTTCAATTCAAATATGAAATCATATACACAGCACATAAATAAAATGTATAACAGGAAGCAAACATTCATGAGCACATCATTAAGCATCAATACACAGAGAAAAGACACAAAACCATGAATTTGAATCAAACTCTTCTATTAATCCAAATATCTGTACATGGGTGTTCTTACACAGCTTCTCTGCTTGCTTTTGCTCTTCCTTGATAATGCTACAATGCACAATGAGGGTGTCTATATCCCATTTTCCTCTTGCGCTCTACAACTGTCTAATCTAGAATTAAATTCTATCTACCTGCATTAACTATCTTAAATGCCTTCTACCTACTAAGGATGAGAGCTAAAGGCTCAAGGTCCGATTACAATATACAAGTGCGCTTCATTAAATTATCTCATTTAAGGTTGGCGCATCATCTTCAAGGTGTTTTCAAAATTTGTGCTGGCGCTTGTCCAGTTGTCCTCCGCTTCTACGCTGGCTCGCTTGATGTTGGAGATGCTCCTGCATCATTTTTCTTTTAAACAAATTAGAATTGGTTGAAGTAGTTGAACCAACACATTAGTTAATTTAATTAAAAGACTCAACTATATTTAGTTAGGGGGAAGAGTAATAATTATAATAAGGGTTGTAAATAAATAATGACTAGTAGGTTGGACCCCTTGTGGCTCCCTTTAGTTCATAATAATCATAACAATCATAAAATAACCATTAGTTAAGTAAAACACACCTCCTTGTGTCTCCCATCAACATATTCACTTTTGTAAAATTTAACTCATGAAATTTGAAATTATTTTCAAAAATATTACCCATATATCCAAAATAAAGATGTTGTCCATAATTTCTTGAAGTCAACTGTCATTAACAATGGATGAAAATAAAAATTAAAACCATATTTCCCAGTATGCGATGCAACCCTTCCTTGATTGGTGTTGTCACCTATTGATTTTCCTAAATTTGCCTTTGGTTGTGCAGAGCCTTTAGGCCTAATCTCATTGATCATGTGGGAACAATCGTCCCTCAAATGCATCCGAGAAGACATGGATTTGTCAGAGCCATTGGAGAGTTAGGAAGGGGCATCAATGGCTTTTCCTTTATCAAGGGCATGGTGGGCCTTAGTTTTCAATATCTTTCTAGCATGGGAGGATTGCACTGGTGAATGTTCAGGGGCAGCTTGGACAATGGGGTTAATAGGTGGAGGAGCAAGCAAGGACAAGTTGGGCCAGCCATGGTGTTGGGAGACTATCGGGTGGACAATCTCATGCCATCCATCATTTTCCAGGACATTAGGTTGTAATGAGACATGAGGAGGTACAGGGATACTGGGGGCTTGCAGGGCTTGGAAAGGAGGCCTTTCAGGCCTATTTTGGACTATTCCCTACCCAATCCAATTGAAAAATTCGACATGAAATAATTGGCCAATCTCTTGTGAATCGACATCAAAATGTATGGAGAATTTGGGCCTTCTTGGGCCTCGCTTCTAATTACCTCTACCTCTATTTCCTTAGCCATGGATACCTCAACTGAAAAAAATCATCCTGCATTTGTGATTGATTAGCAAATAGTCTTTTAAATAACCATACATTACAACTCTTAAAAATATGAAATAGATTTGGCTCAACGATGTATTAGAACCATGCAATCCAATCCATACAAATTGTTTTACTGTTTATCAATGACCAAGGGGTGAAAAGGGTTCTGGGATATGCAAGGGATTTGTATTGAATGAAACATGATACAATGAGGTGGAAAATGACATGGTTACTTCTCAATGACAACAACAATCAACTGTAAAGAAACCCAATAAAACATCACTGTAATCCACACAAGACATTGCCACCTTCAACTGTTTTAACACATAAATTCTCTTTACTATAATCAATCCCAGAATAGGGAGTGAAAAAATGAATATGGGAAGGTGATGGGATTTGTAATTAGCGGAAAATTAAATAATGGAAGGGAAGAAAAATAGTTATTGTTCGTGAAATTAATTAAGTGATCCATAAACATTCTATGAAAAGAGATGCAACAACCATCAATCATTTTGACCAAATAACAATTACTGTGTATTTAAATAGTTCACTGTTTAATAATCAACTTGTTAGCGTCAGAAGTCACTCCTGGATTGCTTGCAGGAGCAGAGCCTGACGCCCATCAGTTTTTATGTCACGGTTTGATAGGTTGGTGATCAAATGGGTAGAGACTCGGGGTGATATCATTCTAACTCAGGGACTGGGCCTGGTACGTAAAGAACAAAGGCGGTTTGGAATCCTAACTTCAGCCAGTGGGTTGATTAAAAGATGAGCAGGTGGAAGACTTAGTAAGAAAGGTGAACAAACTACTTTGGGCGAGAGGCTTTCAACAATTTGCAGAAGAAAGACTATGAATGCAAGATCCGCTTGGTTCAGGGTCTCAAGGAACTGAAAGGGGACTTAACTGGATCCTCCAATTTTAAGTCACTTCAGTGCTGGGAAAATCACAAGAACTGATTAGAGACAACACAACTATTATAGTGATCCATTACAACATCATCCTATAATAGCTACAGCTCGACTGGATCCTCCAATTCCGAGCTGTTCTAACACAGTATAACAAAGATGTAAAAGAAACTGGCATTCATAAGGCAAGAAGTCTCAAAAGTCTATACATAACCAAAATAACAGTGCTTCATTAAAACTTTACAACCGGGAGCTCTGCTCAACCATCGATAGATTACAAAATTACATGGACTGAGTCTATATACTCAGGAAAATTCGCCCAACAGAGGCGTGCTCAGACACCCAAGGTTTGGTGTCTTTTCAGTCAAATTCGGACGGTCTTTCTCTGTCTATCTCCACCTTAATTTCACATGGCCCCTGCAGGGGGAGGGTAGATGAGATATTAAGTGTTGATCTAGCATGTGCAAACTTTTCTATCTCTTCACAGACTTCGGCATGGCTTCTTTGAGGAACTGGGTACACAGGATCCTCTCGAGTAGACCGCTTGCCAGACTTTCCATACCTTACGCTTAATGTATGAGGAGAGGTTTCACCTACCCCTTCTTGTCTTTATTTACTTCAGGCGAAGGCCGGGAGAGAGATCGCATCAGATGGTACCTGGAGATCGAATGATCCTCTCAACGACTGGACTCGGTGCCTTTGGCCCCCTTCTCGCATAACTCCTTTCCTCCCCAAATGACCGCGGGCCGCGACCCTGTGTCTATCCCAAAATTCTTTCAGCATTTGCACGTAAAGAGGAGCTGATCCATGCTTCTTAGAATCGCAATGAGCGAAATGCTGAAATGGATTGAGTTGGCGCCACGCGATTCCCCAGATCCGACGGCTTATAACTTACCCGATACCTTGGTGGGCCCGGATCCAAGACTTTCTCGGCATCTCGTGAATCAGAACATAATAGCGTTTCCTTTTKCACTTGGGAGTTGCGATGGGTGAAAYGCCGAGATGACCCAATTGAGCACCATGCATCCTTCAAATCTGTCGGTCCTAAATTCACTCGATGCTGCTGTGGGCCTAACTTTAACCTCTCGCAACTTACGGCTTCGCGAGTTGGAGTATCGAACTTTGGCATTCCCCTCTYGTGAAGTCCTGAGACGCGATGGTCAGTGAAGGTTGACCTCTTCTGGGCACCTTTCATAACTYGGAGTTTTGTGCAACCAAAGGGATATGGTCCGCCCTTCAAACTCACGAACCCCGAGCTCACGAAAAAACTGTTGCGCTTGTACTGATCGYGATCAACGACCCTCGTAACTTCGCGAGTGCCTCCCAAAGGATTACGACAGTTGTGCTCCTTCAAACTTTAAGCGCTATTTTGGATGCAGCTCGGTTACTCTACAATTACCCATCAATCGTTATTTGGTTCTGTYGCTGAATTCTTTCTGCTGAAGCATGAAATGCCCGCTCATATGATTTTAAGTCCAAAAGGACTTCCTTTTATGCGCTGCTCTTGGGTACTCCTCGAGCAACCTGCAAACCTGTGTATCCCGACGTCGAAGACAAGAAATGTTGCTAACATTAGGCTCCATGGGAGATAGAGTCATCCCTGTGATGCTCTAAGAACTCATTTATAGTTCCAGTGCCTTGCTGTTGGGCTATGGAGTCATGCTGAAAGCATCTCGCTACTGAAAATACAGGCCAAAAAATAAAAGTAACAAAATAAAGCTACATGCTCAAGGAGCTTATTTATCCACAATCCTAAACTAATAAAATATTTTACATGGGCTAGGTGAAAGAAAACTTCCACCATAGCCATTCAAGCAACTTCCTGGATAGAAGCTCCTTCCTTCTGTCGATGATCACCAGTAGATGGTGTAACCGTGACAGCAGAACTGTTACACTCTTCAACTCCTCCTTACAGGATGGAGTTGAGATGAAATAGGGCGGCTCCAAGGCATAGGGGAAATGCCACTCCATGTACTTGCAGACAGGGTCATAGAATGAGTGGCAGATTCCAGAAAATGGGTGACATACACCCTCCTCTGCTACACAGTTGTTCACCTGTGGCTGAATATATCTAATAAGCACAGGTTGGTGGTGGACAACTGACGTAGGCTTGTTTCTCTCAGGCGGTGGCTGCTCGCCGACTGGCTCTGGACAGGAAATATTCCGCTCCTCTGGTTCGGTCTCCCCCAGGTCCGATTCGTATTCATCATAAATAGGGACCATGGGGTGGTTCTGTTTTCTGACTGGCTCTTCAGTATCTCTACAATGATCAAAAGTGGGATAAGCTTGCTTCTCGTCATCACTATAATATCTATCAAAGAGGGGTTGTCCTTCATTGATATGAACCTCCTCCAGAATAGTGATCCCGTAAAAAATTTCCATTTTAGGGATAGTGGGACCCACTGGTTCTGGCTGCTCATGCGTAATCTTTTTCTCTTTAATCCCAGGTAAACATATATCGTTAGAAACCCCCTAGAGAAAAAGAGGGGAAACCTCTTTCACAATAATTTCTTCTTTAAAAACAGGAAGGCCTCCGTCCTTGGAAGGAGGGCTGCTAGGAATATCTGCTTCAACCCGATACTTAGGTTAGCCATCTACCATGGACCACATCTTCTCTGCAAACTCATAATCTCCACAAGAGGCGTGTTGATCTTCATGAACATCTAAAAGAATAGATGTATATGATATGATGTCAGATGCTTCCGTTCTGGGGCTAACACAATTACTATCGTCCAACACCTCTATATTTTCACAGCAGATGCTTTCCTCCACAGTAAGGGCTTCATCATGGACTTGGTCTTCAGGGCCAGCAGAGGCTTCTTGAAGCGAAGAAAACTCCTCACAACAATTTTCAAACAAACCATCAGCTGGATAGTAGTCTTTACAAAATGAATTGAAAGCTGTATGAAAACCTGCTAAAGAGTAGATGCTTGCAGCGAGAAGAGACCGACACCATTCAAGAGAAAATCCCTTCAATGAATACCTGAAGATCTTAATCTGGACATCCCCATGCCTGATATTGTGTCGGTGGATAGCCTCATGGAAGTCCAGTAAATGCTTAGCTGGTTCCTCCCAACTTGTTGCATGAAATTCAGGGAGGAAATCTTCCCATTGGTCTCTATCAGGAAGTGCATTAGGAAAACCAACTATCTGAGAAAAGTCACAAAAAGAAAACCTTTGAGCCAAAATTTTCTCCATATCGAATCAGTGGAGTCGCCAATCGATCCTCGAATCATGGATTCGCCAGGTGAAAGATACGCAACTTCAAGTGTGTGTGGTCCTTGTTCACCATCAAAGGCCAGATCTTAACATTGTCGTTACCCCAGGAAGCTTCTCAGGCTGAGAAAGCAGCTGCTGAAACCTTCTCAAGAAAGCTCCTTAGGATCAGCTTTCAGGTGTGCTAACAGTAGTCACAGCTGAAACAGTGATGTGGAAACAATGGAGTCGCCACAGTGGAGTCGACAGGTGCACAGTAGCAATCTGAATAATTTTGATTTGCGATGCACCTTCATAATCAGTTGATCGTTGTCTTTCTTCCCAGGGAAAATCTTCAACTTCGTCCCCGACAACAGTGCCATAAATGTTAGCATCGGAAGTCACTCCTGGATTTCTTGCAGGAGCAGAGCCCGACGCCCATCAATTTTTATGTCACAGTTTGATAGGTTGGTGATCAAATGGGTAGAGACTCGGGGTGATATCATTCTAACTCAAGGAATGGGCCTGGTATGTAAAGAACAAAGGAGGTCTGGAATCCTAACTTCAACCAGTGGGTTGATTAAAAGATGAGTAGGTGGAATACTTAGTAAGAAAGGTGAACAAACTACTTTGGGCGACAGGATTTCGGCAATTTGCAGAAGAAAGACTCTGAATGCAAGATCCGCTTGGTTCAGGGTCTCAAGGAATTGAAAGGGGACTTGACTGGATCCTCCAATTCCAAGTTACTTCAGTGCTGGGAAAATCACAAGAACTTATTAGAGACAGCACAACTATTACAGTGATCCATTACAACATCATCCTATAATAGCTATAGCTCAACTGGATCCTCCAATTTCGAGTTTTTCTAACATAGTATAACAAAGATGTAAAAGAAACTGGAATTCATAAGGCAAGAAGTCTCAAAAGTCTATACATAACCAGAATAACAGTGCTTCATTAAAAATTTACAACCGGGAGCTCTGCTCAACCATCGACAGATTACAAAATTACATGGAATGAGTCTATATACTCAGGAAAATTTGCCCAAAAGAGGCGTGCTCAAACACCCAAGGTTTGGTGTCTTTTCAGTCAAATTCGAACAGTCTTTCTCTGTCTGTCTCCACCTTAATTGCGCATGGCCCCTACAGGGGGAGGGTAGCTGAGCTATTAAGTGCTGAGCTAGCGTGTGCAGACTTTTCTGTCTCTTCGCAGACTTCGGCATGGCTTCTTTGAGGAACTGGGTACACAGGATCCTCTCGAGCGGATCGCTTGCCAGACTTTCCATGGGGGATAGAGTCATCCCTGTGATGCTCTAAGAACTCATTTGCAGTTCCAGTGCCTTGCTGTTGGGCTATGGAGTCATGCTGAAAACATCCCGCTGCTGAAAATACAGGTCGAAAAATAAAAGTAAAAAAATAAAGCTACATGCTCAAGGAGCTTATTTATACACAATCCTAAACTAATAAAATATTTTACATGGGCTAGGTGAAAGAAAACTTCCACCATAGTCATTCAAGCAGCTTCCTGGATAGAAGATCCTTCCTTCTGTCGATGATCACCAACAGATGGTGTAACCATGAAAGCAAAACGGTTACACTCTTCAACTCCTCCTTACAGGATGGAGTTGATATGAAATAGGGCGGCTCCAAGGAATTGGGGAAATGCCACTCCATGTACTTGCATACAGGGTCATAAAATGAGTGGCAGATTCCAAAAAATGGGCGACGGACACCCTCCTCTGCTACACATCTGTTCACCTGTGGATGAATATCTCTAATAAGAACAGGTTGGTGGTGGGCAAATGACGTAGGCTCGCTGCTCTCGGGCAGTGGATGCTCGCCGACTGGCTCTGGACATGAAATATTCTTCTCCTCTGGTTCAGTCTCCCCCAGGTCCGATTCGTATTCATCATAAATAGGGACCATGGGGTGGTTCTATTTTCCGACTGGCTCTTCAGTATCTCTATAGTGATCAAAAGTGGGATAAGCTTGCTTCTCGTCATCACTATAATATATATCAAAGAGGGGTTGTCCTTCATTGATATGAACCTCCTCCAGAATAGTGATCCCGTAAAAAAATTTCGTTTTAGGGATAGTGGGACCCACTGGTTCTGGCTGCTCACGCGTAATCTTTTTCTCTTTAATCCCAGGTAAACATATATCATGAGAAACCCCCTGGAGAAAAAGAGGGGAAACCGCTTTCACAATAATTTCTTCTTTAAAAACGGGAAGGCCTCCATCCTCAGAAGCAAGGCTGCTAGGAATATCTGCTTCAACCCGATACTCAGGTGAGCCATCTACCATGGACCACATCTGCTCTGCAAACTCATAATCTCCACAAGAGGCGTTTTGATCTTCATGAACATCTAAAAGAACATATGCATATGATATGATGTTAGATGCTTCTGTTCTGGGGCTAACACAATTACTATCATCCAACACCTCTATATTTTCACAGCAGATGCTTTCCTCCACAGTAAGGGCTTCATCATGGACCTGGTCTTCAGGGCCAGCAGAGGCTTCCTGAAGCAAAGAAAACTCCTCACAACATTTTTCAAACAAACCATCAGCTGGATAGTAGTCTTTACAAAATGAATTGAAAGCTGTATGAAAACCTGCTAAAGAGCGGATGCTTGCAGCGAGAATAGACCGACACCATTCAAGAGCAGCTCCCTTCAATGAATACCTGAAGAGCTTAATATAGACATCCTCATGCATGATATTGTGTCGGTGGATAGCCTCATGGAAGTCTAGTAAATGCTCAGTTGGTTCCTCCCAACTTGTTGCATGAAATTCAGGGACGAAATCTTCCCATTGGTCTCTATCAGGAAGTGCATTAGGAAAACCAACTATCTGAGAAAAGTCACAAAAAGAAAACCTTTGAGCCAGAATTTTCTCCATATCGAATCAGTGGAGTCGCCAATCGATTCTCGAATCATGGATTCGCCAAGTGAAAGATGCGCAGCTTCAAGTGTGTCTGGTCCTTGTTAACCATCAATGGCTAGATCTTAACATTGTCGTTACCCCAGGAAGCTTCTCAGGCTAAGAAAGCATCTGTTGAAACCTTCTCAAGAAATCTCTTTAGGATCAGCTTTCAGGTGTGCTAACAGTAGTCACCGCTGAAACAGTGATGTGGAAACAATGGAGTCGCCACAGTGGAGTCACCATGTGCACAGTAGCAATCTGAATAATTATGATTTCTGATGCACCTTCAGAATCAGTTGATCGTTGTCGTTCTGCCCAGGGAAAATCTTCAACTTCGTCCCCGACAACAGCACCAGAAATGTTAGCATCGGAAGTCACTCTTGGATTGCTTGCAGGAGCAGAGCCCGACGCCCATCAGTTTTTATGTCACGGTTTGATAGGTTGGTGATCAAATGGGTAGAGACTCGGGGTGATATCATTCTAACTCAGGGACTGGGCCTGGTACGTAAAGAACAAAGGAGGTCTGGAATCCTAACTTCAGCCAGTGGGTTGATTAAAAGATGAGCAGGTGGAAGACTTAGTAAGAAAGGTGAACAAACTACTTTGGGTGACAGGCTTTCGGCAGTTTGCAGAAGAAAGACTCTGAATGCAAGATCCGCTTGGTTCAGGGTCTCAAGGAACTGAAAGGGGACTTGACTGGATCCTCCAATTCCAAGTCACTTCAGTGCTGGGAAAATCACAAGAACTGATTAGAGACAACGCAACTATTACAGTGATCCATTACAAAATCATCCTATAATAGCTACAACTCGACTGGATCCTCCAATTCCGAGTTGTTCTAACACAGTATAACAAAGATGTAAAAGAAAATGGCATTCATAAGACAATAAGTCTCAAAAGTCTATACATAACCAAAATAATAGTGCTTCATTAAAACTTTACACCACGGATCTCTGCTCAACCATCGATAGATTACAAAATTACATGGACTGAGTCTATATACTCAGGAAAATTTTCCCAACAGAGGCGTGCTCAGACACCCAAGGTTTGGTGTCTTTTCAGTCAAATTCGGACGATCTTTCTCTTTCTGTCTCCACCTTAATTGTGCATGGCCCCTGTAGGGGGAGGGTAGCTGAGCTATTAAGTGCTGAGCTAGCGTGTGCATACTTTTTTGTCTCTTTGCAGACTTCGGCATGGCTTCTTTGAGGAACTGGGTACACAGGATCCTCTCGAGGGGACCGCTTGCCAGACTTTCCATACCTTACACTTAATGTATGAGGAGAGGTTTCACCTACCCCTTCTCATCTTTATTTACTTCAGGTGAAGGCCGGGAGCGAGATCGCATCAGATGGTACCTGGAGATCGAACGATCCGCTCAGCGACTGGACTCGGCGCCTTTGGCCCCCTTCTCGCATAGCTCCTTTCCTCCCCAAATGACCGTGGGCCGCGACCCTGTATCTATCCCAAAATTCTTTCGGCGTTCGCACGTAAAGAGGAGCGGATCCATGGTTCTTAGAATCGCGATGAGTGTAATTCTGAAATGGCTTGAGTTGGCGCCACACGTTTCCCCAGATCCGACGGCTTAGAACTTACCCAATACCTTGGTGGGCCCGGATCCGGGACTTTCTCGGCATCTCGTGCATCGGAACATAATAGCATTTCCTTTTGCACTTCGGAGTTGCGACGGGCGAAACGCCGAGACGACCTAATTGAGCACCATGCGTCCTTCAAATCTGTCGGTCC
>ML777274.1:643843-667851 GCA_009831015.1 Picea engelmannii
TGACTCTCTTCTGTTTTCCATAAACACAATGCTCACAGAAGTCCAAATCAATTTGTTTAAGATCTGGCAACAAATTTATTTTGTGAAGTATCCACATACCCTTCTCACTCATGTGTCCCAACCTATGATGACACATTTCTATATCCACTCATGTAGAAGCTAAAGAGATAGAAGAGTCAGTATTACCAACACATAGATACAATGTACCTACCTTCTCTCCTTTTGCTATCACCAATGATCCTTTGATGACCTTCCACGTCTTATCTGTAAATATGAATATACAGCCTTCACTTGCCAACTGCCCTATTGAAATAAGATTTTTCCTTAAATCTGGAACATGTCTTACCTCTTTCAACAACCATTGGTTTCCATTGTGTTGCTTTATTTTTACCTTTCCCATTCCAACAATTTTGCATGGTGCATCATCACCCAAATGAACCTGTCCAAAATCACCTTGAACATAATCTAGAAAATGTTTCCTATGGGGTGTGGCATGAAATGAAGCCCCTGAATATACTACCCAAGACTCAGAAATATTATCTACATAAAGAATCAAAGCATCTTGTAATACATCACCTGTTACATTTGCTTCCTGATTTCTATCTTGTTGTCCATCTCTTTGTTTCTTTGGATCTCTGCAGTATTTCTTCAGATGCCCTTTCTTCCCACAATTCCATCATTCTATCTTTCCAAGTCTGGATTTGGATCTTCCCTTCCTATAATTCTCGCGGTTCCTTGGGCCCTTTCGTCTATCCTTTTGTCTTCCCCTATTCTCCATGTTCAACGCATTACCTGATGTCTCACCTGTGCTTTTCCATCGCATTTCCTCACTAAGGATAACACCAACAAAATCATCAAATTTTAAAGTATTTGAACCAAATATAGAGTTACTTACAGCCATGACCAAGCCATTCCAACTTTCTGGCAATGAGCACAAGATTAGAAGAGCTCTGACCTCATCATCAAAGTCCACTTTTACAGAACTGAGTTGATTAGTAACTGTATTAAAATCCTTTAAATGATCTGCAACAGACCCACCTTCTAACATATTCATATTAAATAATCTCTTCATTAGAAATACCTTATTGGACGTTGAGGGTTTTTCATACAATTTAGACAATGTGTCCATCAAAGCCTTCGCTGTCTTTTCTTTTGAAATTTTGAAAGCCATTGACGCTGCCAGGCTCAGTCGTATCGTTCCTAGAGATTTTCTGTCAAGAATCTCCCATGCTTTGTCCTTCATAGCTGTCAGCTTCTTTTCTATTCCGACCAATGGTAGGAATAGATCCTTCTGATATAAATAATCTTCCATATACATCTTCCATAAATGGTAGTTTTGGCCGTTAAATTTTTCGACCCTAAACTTTCCATGTTCTGACATTGCTCCCACTCGAACCAGGAATCCTCTTTTCCTATGAGTTACCTTTCACTTTGATACCAGTTGTTAGAAAAACAGGACCGTGGAGCAATAAAATAAAACAAATGTGAAAAAAAAGCATAGAAGATACACAATAAAATAGAGACACAGATTTACGTGGTTCACCCAGTGTGGGCTACACCCACCAGAGAAATTGTCAGGTCCTTCCTTTATTATTATCCATCAAATGAAGGGATACAACCTACAACAAACCCGTTGTAACTTCCTCTTCTTTCTCTCACAGTATCTCATCTCAGAATACATTTCCCACAATACATTTCCCTCATAAGAGAGGGTTGCTTTCTAGGGAAAAAACCCCTAACATAACTTCTATCGTTAGATCTGCGACCTTATAATGAATAGTCCAGATTTACAATGAAATTACAATATACTTTTACAAGGCATTTTTTTTCTTTTGGGGGATTTTCCCTTGAACCCCCCAGCCGGGGGGATAGCCCCCCCGAACCCTACAGAGGGGGTAACCCTCCTCTGCGCTCCCCCACGTGGAAGAGTGTACATACTTATGGGGTATAAAAACGGATGAAAACAAAAGACCTCTGAATCAAGAAGCTAATCCGGCTCCACAACCAACAGATCACAGAACATCCAAAACCCCTAATCTATTTACCCGGATTAGTCAACAACCTTAATTTATTAACCCGAATTAGAAAACCATCAGAGAAAACCATGTGTCAAAAAACCGCTAAGAACAAACACAAAACCACCAAAAAATATATTTGGGGGCTTCGCCCCCTGTGACCCCCCTGTATGCATGATGCAACGCAAACATTGAGTTTTTCCATGCAAATAATATAAAACATACCCAACATTCTCTCACTTGTTTTTTTTCATATAGAGGGTTACAATGTTACATAGTCAACAATCTAGGGAAGAAATTCCCATAGATCCTCTACACCAAGAGAACTTCTTAGTGATCACAATTTTTTTTAATGAATCTACAAAATTCTTCAAAGTGTCTACTTTCATTAGAAACACCTTCTTTTCTTCAACCATTTCTCTCACAAAATGACACTAAACATTAATATGCTCTGTGTTTAAATGATAAGTCTGGTTTTTGCCAATAAGATTGCACTTTGACTGTCACAATCTATCCTTAGAGCTTGTTGTACCAACCCAATACCTAAACACAAGCTCTATAGCCATATTTATTCCTCGATTGTATGAGTAGTTTCCTTGTATTCAACTTTTTTAGTTGAGAGTGCCACTATAGACTTTCTTTTTCTTATCCAACTAATTTCTCCTCCAAACACTTTAAAAACATACCCACTTGTATATATTCTACGATCTAGATCTCCAACCCAGTTTGCATCAACAAATCCATGTATGTCCAACACTCTGTCCAATTTTGGTCTTCCTTGGTAGCACAATCCATAACTATCAGTGCCACACAAATACCTAAAAACCCTCTTTACTAAAGTCCAATGCTCCCTCCATGGTTTTAACATATACCTGCTCAAAAATCCCACTGCATATGCAATGTCCAATATAGTACATAACATTACATACATCAAACTTCCAAACACACTACCATATGGAACATAAGACATTTCTTCTTCCTCTTCTTGTTTCTTCAGACACTGATCCACAAATAAATTTACACTATAGGAATAGGAATCCTGATTGGTTTACATTCATGCATATTAAACCTTTGCAATATTGTCTCAACATATTTCCTTTCATTTAACCATATTTTCTTATTTTCCTTATCTCTTTTAATATCCATGCCCAAAATGAACTTTGCATCACCAATATCCTTCTTGTCAAATTTAGAGGAGAAATGAGTTTTCACATCTTGGATAATCACCTTGTTGTTTCCTATCAACAACATATTATCACATGGAAGACCAAATAAATAAGATGATCACCAATTAATTTGAAATACACACATTGATCTTATTTTCTCCTTGTGAAGCCAAATCCCAACATATAAGTATGAAATTTTTGATACCACATCCTTCGTGATTTCTTTAACCCATACATGGACTTTTTCCACTTGCATACTAGCGCTTTATTTACCTTCAAGGAAAATCCATCTTGTTTCTTCATGTAGATTTCTTCTTCTAGATGCCCATGTAGGAGTGTTATATTCACATCCATTTGTTCTACTTCAAAATCAAATTCAAAAACAATAGATCAAATAAATCTAATAGAAGTCAACTTGGAAACAAGAGAAAAAAATTCACCAAAGTCAATTCCCTCTATCCGGGAATAACCTTTTGCTATTGACTGAGCTTTGTATTTATCTTCTTTTCCTTCTACATTTAGCTTCTTCTTAAACAACCATTTGTTTCCAATGGGATTTCTTCCAGGTTTCAACTCCACTAAATCCTAAGCCTCATTCTTGTCTAAGGCTTCCATTTCTTCAACCATGGCCTTTTTCCATAGTTTTACATCCTTTGAATCCACTACCTCCATAAAATTCTAGGATCGTCTTCGGTAATAAACACAAAAAAATTTGAATGGAAATCAGGTGCAGTTTACCTTTCTGGTTTTCTTCTTTCCCAAATCGATCTCCTTAATATTGCAGTATGAGGATCTTCTTATTCTGATTCTTGTTCTTCTATAGAGTCTGATTCATTATCCTTCAACTCAAACTCTATTTTCTCTAGTTCTTCCTTCCTTGGTAGGACTTCATGTTTGACAACATCTTTGATTTGCCTAATTACCACATCTCATCTATACACTACCTTCTTATTTTCTGGGTTCGAAAGATTATAACCTTTTACGCCATCTTTATACTTAATAAAGATACACTTTTCATCCTTTTTATCTAGCTTACTCCTATTTTCCTTCGGAATGTGAACATAGGAATCATAACCAAATACCCTAAGATGTGCAAGAGAGGGTTTCTTACCAGTCCATACCTCATGTAGAGTCTTTTCATTCAATGTTGATGAGGGTCATTGATTGACTAGGTAACATGCAATACCCATTTCCTTTGCCCAAAATTATTGTCCTAGCATGACACCACTAAGCATGCACATTGTTTTCTCCATCTGTGTCTTGTTCATCCTTTCTGCAGCTCCATTATGCTAAGGAATACATGGAGCAATATTCTTCCTTTATATACCACACTTCTTACAGAATTATTTGAATTCATTTCTACATAATTCTCCAACATTATCCATCCTTAACACCTTAATTCTCATCTTTGTATTAATGTCCAGAATATTCTTAAACTCTTTGAATTTTTCAAAGAATTTACATTTATTCTCGAGGAAATAAATCCATGTATTCTATGAGAAGTCATATATAAACGAGACATAGTACATGTATTTTCCCAGTGATGAAACCAACATAGGTCCAAACACATGACTGTGCACCAACTGTAAAATTTTCTCTACCCTCGTTGCAACAAAGGGAAATATTTCCCAATTTTTCTTCCCATATACGCATTGTTCACATAAATAAAAATCCCGAGAGAAATTTTCCATACCTTCAACCATACCCTTATTTTGTAGTACTTGAAGTTCCTTCTCTCCAATATTCCTCAATATTTGATGCCACAACATAGTCTTTGCTCCAGAGACTGTAGGAGTTATTTCTTCTTCATCCCCAATCTCAATAACAATGGAACTATTTATCCCATCACTAATAGTTCTTACCTGCATCTTATACAGAGTTCCAATCCGAACTCCCTTCAACAACACCATTTCTCCTCAAACCATCTTGCAAGTTTCTTTCCCAAACATTGTTTTTACCCCTGCATCATCCATTTTTCTTACAAACATCAAATTTATGGCCAATACTAGGATGTGCATAACACCAAGGAATGTTATAATCCTTCCACCCATGAGATTCAAATTGAATTTTCCTTGTCCTATGATTTTGGTTATCGAGCCATCACCTAGGAAAACATCACCTCCATCATAACTTTCATATTCACAGAAGCACTCTGTGTGAGGAGTCATGTGAAAGGATGCACCTGAGTCAACAAAACATGCCTCGTGCTCTCCATGTGTTCTTAAAGAATCCAAGTACACATCCCCTCCTTCATATGCAAATGTTTTTTATTATGTATAAGAAGCATCATCAAATCCATTCCCTCTCTCAACATTTTTGGATCTACATTACTTATTGTAGTGCCCTTCTTTTGCACATCTCCAACATACCTTTACAAATTTTCTGGGAGATTTAGATCTTCCCTTAGATTTAGATCTCCCACTTGAGTACTTAGATCTATTTCTTTTGTGGGAGAATCCTATTGTAAATAAGGAATTTGTGCTTTGTCCTTCCATGTTCTTTTTCCTCATCTCCTTTGATAACAAGGATGAGACCACATCATTGAAAATTAAAGTAGTTTTATTACTACCTATAGACACAACCAGACTATCCCCCAAGTCCAGTAAAGAGCACAATACAATGATACACTTATCTTCATCAGAAATATTAATATCAACATATAATAGTTGACTCACCATAGTATTGAAGGTTTTCAGATACTCTGTCACCCAGTCTCCATCTTTCATCCTCAGGTTGTACAACTTATTCCATAGCAACAATTTTTTTACTAGGGATTTTGACTGATACAAAGCCCCTAACTTATCCCATAATACATTGGTTGTAGCTTCCCTTGACACATTCAATACTACTGAATCTGAGAGACACAAGTGGATTGTTCTCTTTTCCTTCCAATCCAACTTTTTCTAGTATTCTACTAATGTTACGGAAGGTGCCGTACCTGGATCCACAATAATCCACTAATCTCTATCCATCAACAGATATTCCATCTTGAGCTTCCACAACTAAGCAATTTTCCCATTAAATTTCTCGATCTATATTTTTGAACTGCTTACCATTTATTTTCACTTGAAGAATCAATATTGTAGATATCCCACTATAACAAAGTTTAACACAAACCCAATCCAAACCCTTAGCCACAAAGGAGTCCCCCTGAAGCCAATAAAAAATCTGATACCAAATGTGGATTTTAATCTTGTACAATTAATTACTAGAAACAGATTCTTAATAAAAATAGAAAAGATACAATGGCACACACACATTACACATAAAGTTTTACCTTGGAAACCCAAACTGGGAAAACCAACAACCTATTTAGAGCCGCACCTCTAATATTCTATTCATCATATAAATTCATGTGCCAAAAAACTGCTAAAAATGGATGCTAGGTTTGGTCATGTAAATAATATAACACGTACCCAACAAGCTTGTCTCTCTTTCTCTTTTCTCTCTCACAAGATTTATGTGATTTTTCTACTATCTAAATTCTTTGTGACAAGTTTCCATGAAACTTCACATGGTATCAGAGATTTGTTTCTAGTAGAAATCACATAAGCATTTTGTTTGTAGGTTCAGGAGGAATATGCATATATAGAGAACATAATTATTTCCTTCAAAACTTCTTATGCCACACATTTTTTAAGATTCTCTAGCTAGATTTTGTTTCTTACTCGCTCTTGATTGTGTGAATTTTTCTTGGAAACTTCATTATATTGCAAATCCTAGCTCCAAGATTAGTGTGCCACAGATCCATTAGCCATATATTATAATCCATGATCTGGGTAAATATTATTTTTTGTACAGAGATGCATTGCATAGGGATTCTCACGCTCACCAAAAATATCCAATACCCACATTGTATGTTATGAGATACAGTTTTTTTTATCAAATCTATAAATTTTATGGATCTAGAAGCGATGTTTGAATCCATGAGATGGGAATATATTATTTTTTTAATAAATACGCCCTACACAGGGATGATCAAGCTCACAAAAAATATCCAATACCCACATCGCAGTTTAGGAGATACAATTGTTTTATTAGATCTCTAGTTGAATGCAACAGATCAAGAAAACCTCAAATCGCTACTCCAACATGCATATCTCACTTGGTATCATTCATTAGGGGAGAATCGTTGTAATGGAGAAAAAATATGCATGTATCTCCACCCTTCAGAGTGTAGATCTAAAACTAGTCAAATAAGTTAGCAAACTACGAGGTGAACAAGAGAAATTTTGGATTTCTCTTCAAAACATGTGTACCTATTTTCTCAGGGATTATTGACTCATTGGGGTTCTAATGGAGAAGAATCAAGCTTAAGTTGATACTTGGACCACCCAAATTAATGATATGGAGGAAAATTTCACTCTTCTCAATGAGCATTTTTTGGTTGATTTAAAGAGAAGAAGATATTATTTATTGTTTGCAGAAAGATCTGCAACAATCTCTTACTTCTAATGTTGATTTTCCATTGTTGACCACTCCTGAGATTCCTTCACCATATTTTGAGTTGAAAACTTGTGGTATTGGGTTAAAACTGATGCATCATATGGGCTACATTGATGGAAGTCTTAGTCAGAATGGATAGGGGATTGTACATCCCATTCAGCCTGTGATGAGACTAGCAGAATATGGACTTGGTTTTGTTGGGACTTCATTGCCATTAGCAAGTTGTCTTGATATTTCTTCCATTTAGACTCAATTTATTCCAGCACAAGGGTCCATCACATCAGATGAATATTGTACTGTTGAATTGAAGAAACCACCACATACACCTCTTTTTGATACATCTTTTACAACCAAATTAGGCAATAAATTCATCATTAGAGTTGCTAATATCATACTCTTCAACACCATTATTAGATTTTTTGGCAGCAACATAATTTTCAGCATCAACTTCAGCTTCAGGGTCTACATCCTCCACATATCGTCATCTTAAACATCACGATGAGAGACACCATTGCCTTCCTTTCAGGTATCCATGACCCTTTGTGAGTTCCTCTTTTTTCAACTAATTGACAAAGAGCTGTGTTGATGCATAAAAGTGAAACACGAGTCCTTCCTACAAAGAAATTGCAATGCACTATTATTTATATTATCAATAATAATAACTATTCGGTGGAACCCCATAAAAACTAGAAAACAAAATTGATCCTTCTACTTGGCCCATGAATTTTTCAAAGGTTTTGGTTTTGGTCAAATTTTAGTGGCATTGTAACACCCCTGTTTCCCACAACTTGTAATTAATCATTAATTATGATTACCATGTTATGGCATGTGAAAAATGTAAATGTATTATTGCTTAGATTTTCAATAGCTAACAATGGGGGTGAATCCTTGAAGTACTTTCCATGATATCACTAGAGGAAAGAGTGAGGATACTGTAGAGAGGGTTAATTATGCCAAAATGACCCAAATTCTCTCTGTTTAAATAATAAGCCTCATCCTAATCCTAAGGAAAAAATCAGTTAATGAAATAAGGATTGGTGGTTGAACAATCAACTAACCCCATGAATGGAAGCATGGAGAGTTTGGCTGAGGAGATAGAAAAATGTCAGCCCAAAGTATCACAGAGTCCAGTTTTCCTACAGGCCCAGAGTGACCTGAATTCCATCTGATAGAAGGAATGAGACAGGTCCAGAACCTCCCTAAGGGAAAAGGGAGAGGGTGTGCAAGAGAAAGGTACCATTCAGGGAAAAAGGGAGAACGCGTGAGGCTCTCTAGCAGACAAGAAGGAGGCCATGCCCACAGGGGCATGCAATTCGGATATGCTAAGAGGAAGAAAGGAAAAGACCAAGTGGCTCTCATTATTGGAGAGAATTGGGAAACCCTGACCTGAGCATAAGGTCATGAGCTTGATGTTGAGGGAACATCTAATAAACCTTGTAGAGGCTGTGATAGAGAAAGAATCTCTGAGAAACTCCAAAATTTCCCTAGTGATATCATGGATTGGGATGGGGGTGTCCAGAGTGCTAAGAATGAATTCCTCTAAGCCTACAGTTGGGTGGAGAGGTAAACACCCATAGTCAATTGGTCAGCTATCAACTTTAATAGATAAGTATTCCATAGACTCTATAAAATTGAATTTAAATGTCTGATTCAATGCTTGTTTTTTCTCTATAGAGATACATCCTTGATATATAGGGATGATGGAATATTATTATATCTTGTTTAGATGCTAGATAATTGTGACTCTGGTGGTCAGTTTCTCGTCATCGTAGTATTCATCCCTTGATAAACATTGATCCACTCCTTAGACGTGAAGTAATGCAAGCCGTAGATTTGAGGATATTCGAGATCTCCCCTGGCCATTAGATCTACATATTGGTTAGTCCGACATTCACTACTTTGGGAGAAAAAAGGTGTTATAACACCAAAACCCTTGAATGTCGAAGTTGCAAAGTAATGTGGGTCGTTGATCTAAGGATCCTTTGGGACCCCTCTTGGACATTTGATCCTGGGTACATGTGTATAATGTCGAGAGAACGTGGGGGTTGATGAGTCGCTAAATGGTGGTTCCATGTGTGGTGGCCTTGGGAAATAGTAAACAAGTTTCGATAACTTGAGGTAGGTGCCATGCATCTTGCCAGCGTATTTCAGGTTGACAGGTCATCCTATAGGAGTGGTCAAACAATGAAACCTAGGTACCTTTGATCTCGATTTGTGAGTCGTTGATCTAGATAGTCCATTGAGAACCTCTCCCAACCGTCTGATCAACTAGTGGAAGGATTAGCATATAACACTTAGGTAAATTTCTACTCTGGAAGAAAGGGAGCGCTAAAGGGATGAAACCCTTGAACTTTGAAGTCCCAAAGTGAAGAGGACCGTTGATCCGAGGATGCCTCAGGATTCCTCTTAATCATTGGATCTAGACCGTGGTCAACTCGATATTGACCACTCTGGGAGAAAAAAGGAAATTATATAGCCAAACCCATGAAATTTGAAGTCGTGAATCAACAAAGGGCGTAAATCTGGGAATCTACGAAGACCTGTCTCAATCATGGGATAAAATGTATTGGGAGGTTTCTGGAAGGAGTTTAGACTTCAAAGCTCTGAGCGATTTCACAGGTAGGAGAGGTTAGAGGATTTTAGAGGTTTTCCATCCAGAGTGACATGGTGCACTGACATCACCTAGGGTGATGTGGACTCATGTTCGACATGCCATGTGTCACCTTGATTGGTGATTTTTATAGACCCCATATACCAATTTGAACATGAAACGTGTATGCCATTAAAAGGGCCACATGTCATCCCCTTCTTGTGCCACATGCCACCCCTTGGTGTGGAGTCGTTTGACCTAATGTCTAATGGGACCCTAGGATTTTGGGAGTTCGAAAATCTAGGAGACTTAGGGTGTTATAACGTATCCTCCAAAAGGGCCAAAGGTTGGAGCTATGTGGAAGGACAATGAGAGCTTGGGATTTTGGAACTCCTGGAGACTTAGGGTGTTAGAATGTATACTGCAAAAGGGCTGAAGGTCAGAGCTATGTGGCAGGATCCTAGGAGTTCAGGAGTTCAGATCTCCAGGAGACTTAGAGTGTTAGAATGTATTCTCCAAAAGGGTCTAAGGCCGGAGTTATGTGGTTGGACTTCGGGAGTTCAAGAGTTTGGAACTCCGGGAGGTTTAGAATGTTAGAATGTATGCTCCAAAGGGGCCGAAGGGTGGAGCCCCATGGAAGGACTCCAGGAATTTGAAACTACAGGAATGTTTTACACATGGATAGGAAGGGAGAAGGGCYGAAGGCCTGGTGATCACGAAGGTGTAGGGAACATCCCCTGTAACCACCTCTACAACGACCATGCCATCACTAAGGAAGGAAAACCATATTGAAGTCCATGCCARGTGGAATGGTATGAATGTAGGTGAAACCACATGGGTTTCACGTGGCCTTTGACCAATGATTCTTTAATATCTTCATAAGGGAATAAGTTCCAATCCAAAGATCAAATTTGAACATGGTAATAGTCGTTGSATAGMTCTTGATGATAAGAAGGTGATGGAGACCTCGAGAAGAGGATTCAAGATGATGGAGGAAAGAGAAATTTTGATTCCCCGTTCCTTAAAAAGGTACTTAATGGGTTGGGTGTGTTACATGCATGCTTTTGACATATGCATAAATGACTAGTGAAATAATCAATGATATTCGAAAAAAGAAAGAAAAGGTCTTCAAACGATCTTATTGCATACCGATTCAATGTGTTATTTTATGCTGCAACATGTGCTAAAAGGGGGATTTTTTTTATCAAGTTTTATTCTACATTTGACATTGAGCTACCATATGAAGATATCAAAACTTTACCAATACCATCAAATACAAATTCAACACACTTAACTTTGATGCAAACAACATAAGTCTTACTATATGTTACTAAGTTTGCATGGTTCATTTTTTTGGTTAAAAGGTGTTACTACTTCTCATGGAGTATAAATGTGGGATATATGTTAAGTGTTGGAGTTAAGGTTTGAATGAACGTGGTGGTGAGCATTGGAATGCTATATTGCATATGGCATGAAGTTTGATGCTTAACTTTGTATTTGATATATTGGAAGCAATGGATTATATGTGTTGGATGGTATACAACTTAGGTTTGATTTTTGGTATGTGTTGAGTGCGCTCCACCGTGGAAGGTTTAATTGGAAGCATTGAATTCTTGAGGTTGCTCGATGGAAGAAACGATGTGCAGTAAATACACATTGTTCTTCCTCTTCAAAATATACCACATTTTGTTATGTCATTCATTTGGAGTTTTGATGTTGTTGTTAACTGATTGTTTTGTATTTCTTGGTCGTTGTCAAGGATTTGGCGTGCTCCTTTAGGTTCTTAAGAATTTTTTCTCATGTTTGGTTCTTTTGGCTCTTCCATACATCAATTGTTTTAGCTCTGCTCTGATTAAAATTGGTATATTGGCTCTTGAATTTTGTATGCTATGTGTATTTTTCTTCTATGTTCATATTGGTGTCTGTCATAATATTTTAGGGCTTGTTAAGGCTTGAAAGGAAAATGGTTTCTAAGTTCTCGAGAAATTGCAACCTAGTTTTTTGTACATCTCATTTGGTGGAAATAATGTGTTTCGAATGAGATGTTATGTTGTATTTATAATTATCCATTTGGTTCATTGTGCGTATGGTTGTGATGAAACCATGTGAGTTTTTATATCACATTTTGTGTGAGCTTGGAAACAAAATATGGGTTGTTGGATATGGATATGATAGGCATGTTGTTGCTATTGTATCGTTTTGTTGATAATGGGTCGTAATGTTAACAAATGTAAATTTGATTTCAATCTCTTCACGAGTTTGGAATGAGTATAGAATAAAAATGCTAGGGTTTGAATGTTCATGGTATACTCATGTTTCTTCTATTGTGGCTATGTCTGGAATCTCGAATTTTGCATAAAAATTGTGGGAATTTCAACCTAGCAGTAACAAATGATTGTATATGTATTTGGGAGTTATTTGTGATGGCTACATCTTTCATTTTCCCCTCTATTGAATTTCTTTTCACAAATCTTGTTTCGACTTGACATTATTTCATAAACCCTTAGTTGATTACATTACCCTCGTTGTATCTTGACTCCCAATTATGCATGAATTCAAATATTGGCTAGATTTCGAACATGAGTTCTTCTCCCTCCTTGTTTCGACTTGTTGTTGATGTGGATATTATTGTGAAATCCTTGATAGTTATTGTTACTTAGCTACTATATCATCATTGATTGTCAAAATCCGTCCATGATTTCTCAACGGTGGATTGTGGGAGTTCTTTGATTAATATAACTAACAGTGATTGAGGATGATCGGAAGGGTTTGGAAGCTATTTACAAAGGAAAGTGATTTTTTTTTATAGAGTTTTTATGCCACAACTTGCTATTTATATTTACCTATTCCATTTATTATATAGAAGCATGATAACGAGTTATTTGATTGGTATGGGCAGAATCCAATGTGCTTTATTATTTGAAATTGGATGATGAATTCGATAGGGAAAAAGTTCAAAGGGAATTTCTTGGGTCTGCATTTCTTTTGGTGTTGATGGAAATAGTATTGTTGTTGTTAATAAACACATATGAGCTCATTTTGTCATGGTTGTTATGGACGCCCTATTGCTAGTATTAATCGCTGCATAAATTCCAACGACAAATGGAATTGTTTGACTGACATAGTTTATATAATACCTATGTTTGACTTCCTACAAATTAATACATCATAGTAATATGAGTTGTTGGTGGGAATCAAATGTGCTTTGTTGCTTATGATGAGTTTGATGGACTGATATTTGATTGAAAAAAATTTACACTGTAGTGTGAAGATTTTTGGAGTTTGTCTTGATTGATTGATGTGCATAAATTATGAGAAAAGGTTTGGATCATAGGTTGATTATGATGGATGACTGATTAAACAACATTGGTCATTTCCTTTTCCCTTTCATTATTTTCACTTTGCACAAAATACAAGCCTCTCATCAATCCCAAAACATTTCATTTATCGACATGTTTTGTTAATATAAAGATTTAATGGGTCAAGGGATTTAAAAGAGGAAAAATTTGGATGAAGACTAAAAGAAAATTGGTTGTTATTTGCAGATGATAAAATGGATGGTTTGAGTGTAAAGGATGTAGTGGGATTAAATATTCATTTTTGGTATAGAACAATATTCATATTTATTCTCCCACCATGAAATCACTTTACATTCATTACAATTCTGCCCATATTCCCAATATCATTGTAATTCCTTTTTCTAATGCATTATGGATCAAGTGGGTAAGTGTTTATGGTTATTTTGTGAAGAATTATGAATGGATTGCATGTGCTCCTGTGTGTGAATGAAAAGATTTAGTATTTCAGTTTTTTTTTTTATGTAGAGTGTTTTATGATATATTAGTCATTTTAATTCATACTCTGATTGAATTTTTCTTTTAGATATGAGATTTTTTGGCATGGGTAGTCATGGAAGAGGAGGAAATAGGGAAAGAAACAATTTCTAGAAAAAAGGTCATAGAAGGCCACGATTTTCGATTCACTTTGATGTTGACCGTCGAGAGCTAAATCAATTATTTCAAGTTGGATTTTTCAACTTGGTTGGCCAAGGATTCTTACAACCTCACCCTAGGCCTGAGAGACCTCYTTTTCAACCTCACTGAAGTTTTTTCAAATTTCCATGTCCTTGCCCATGTCTCTCTTCAACCTGAAGTACCCATTAATGATGGGTGGCAAGGAATTGTCCAACAACCTATAATTCACCACCATGGTTGGCCCACTATCTMATTAGAATTACCTCCGCCACCACTGTTGAATCAACATTCTCAAGTTTACCATGTCATCTCCCTTTTCCAATATTCTCATGCCAACAAGAAATTGAAGACTACCATCCTCGAGCTTTTGATGGATAAAGGAAAGAAAATGGCTTATCCCTCTAAGTCATGTAAGGATTCTTCAAAGTCGAGCACTTCTGATGCCCATCATAATGATGCATAGTCCCATGTGCTTAGCGAAATTCATCCCCAAGGTTCAAATCAACCCCTTGTTGCAAAAGTTCAGTCGACAGATAAATCAGAGAAAACAACAAGTGGTGAGAAGAGGCAAATTGCCTCTCATAGTAAATATGGATTTTAATTGCTATGAAAATTGTTTGGACAATTTTTATTATGTTTTATGCATGGATATTGTGTTTTATTTTGGGCAGCATGGATACATATATATTTTTGGACAGCTAGCATGTTTTATGGATGACGAAACATTTTGAATATATATATATGTGTGTGTGTGTGTGTGTGTGTGTGTGTGTGTGTGTGTGTGTGTGTGTGTGTGATTTTGGGAGATACAAGGGAAATTTTAAATACATATTGCGTGTATTTTGACTGATGGAATATTTAAATTAAATGATGGAGTAACAAGAAGGGAATCATAATTAAAAGGACTTTTTGTTAAGAGAATAATTAAGGGGTCCCACCTATTAGTTACTATTTAATATACCCTTATTATTTGTTATCACTTGTCTCAAAGTTGTGTTAAATTAATTAACACTTAACTAAAAAGGTATTTGGAACTACCACAACCTCTTTTGGAAGAGATAAAATCTCATTACAAAGGAAGAGACAAAGGGGAGAGAAGAAGAAAATAATTTTATGATATAAGGTATGCTCTTATACTTGTGAGATTATCATTTTCATTCATTCTGAGTTTTCTAGAAATCTTAACCCTCTTGTTGACAACAAGGTCTTATTGAAGGTATCATGATTCAAAGATTGATTCATATACTTCAACAACTTGTTATATATAGGGGGGTCATTTATCTTAGGAAGTCTGTGTATTCTGATTTTTTTGTGGATCAAGTTTCATGATTAACAGAGAATATTTTGCAGAGTCAGTAAATTATGCATCTGTGGCAAATCTGATCTAGATTTTTAGTCTCAATTGTTTCTTATTGTCAGAATATTTTTCTATGGTTTCCATCAGAGGCTTCTAAATCTGATATTGGTCCATATCCTCATAGGGGTTTGAAAATAGTATTATTTTTTGTAATTCAAAATATAATCAATAAAGAAATTAGATTGTTGATTTTGTATCACTAGTGTATTATGCTATTCCTTTTTTAGATTGTTATCTCATTTATTACTTTGTCTTGTACACAATACATAAACTTTTTTTTTTTTTTTTACTTTCTTCTTTTTCACAGTTAAATAATAACAAAAAGACCAACATTGGTTCCTAGTATTTATTACTCGTGAATCAAATGATTTTTTGTTTAAGGCTATAAACCTCGGGTGACATTCCAAACTATCTTAATCTAGCCAAGTAATATTTGAATATGATTTAGTAAGGTACTTCATACCTTTTCCTCAACATTTATTTGGTGACCATACTCGGGAAGACCGTTCAATGTTTTTTCTCCATTTTTTATTTAATGTTCATCTCTCTTTCAACCAATAGTGCATCATGCACCAACCAAATTTATATTTGATTACAAATATATTCATGGTTGGTTGTCCTATTTTTGAAGGTTACCCATGGAAATCTTCTCTCAATCATGTCAACATGTTTATTCATTTTTTTCAATCAGTTGGGGTCTAAGATGATTACACTTCTTATGATATTTTCCTCTTACTCTTTGTGGCCAAGCATGAGATTTGTATAGGTTCATAACACCTAATCTTAATTTGCAAGGAAAAGTAATTTTTACAAATTTCATAACTCACTTTTGGTGCAAACCCCCTTCCCTCCAAATGGCTTCTTGACCTCACAGTCTTGGATTATTCACAACACTGAGTCGGAGAAACTCCTTGGATCCCTGCAAGCACCCTAAACAACTCTACCCACATGCACAGGTTTCTTCAACAAGTGACAACAACTATGACCGTGGACCTATTCCTTCACAATTCAGAATTCGGGGATGTCTCAAACTCTTCTTTCATCTTTTTCCAAAGCACTCTTCATCGAGGTTCCAAACTTCTCCAAGCGTCTTCTTAATTCCGCCGACCCCACTATAGTTTGAGTTTCATGACCTTATGAAACTCTAGGCATTCTACCCATGAACCTCCAAACTTCTGATTCCCGAACTCTTTAATTTGTCGCCAGGTGTCTCTCTCGTGACCAACGACTGAGATCAAATCGCGACTTCAGATTTCACAACTTTTCTTTCGTCAAGTCTCCAAACTTGTCGAATCCAAAAGTACCGAAACACTTTGCGATTATCCTCCTCATAGTTCTCCTAGATCCGATGGTCTAGAACCGTTCGTCTCCCTCTGGAACGAATCTCGTTCACTAAATTTAGTGAAGATTTCAAGGATCTCTCTCTTTTGAGATTTTCGTTACTCTTCCTCACGAGCTTAACTTACTTGACTTCTTCTTGACACTTTCTTTGACACTTAGTCTAAATCTCGATATGTGCATTCCTTGCAACAAATCTTCTTCCACAATCGACTACTCTGTGAGTGACTTTGCACTCCTTGAACCTATTCTCCAATCACTTCTATATATCGTGACTGAGATCATGCTACTCCTCTTGAGATTTTGAGTCTGAAAACTTGTCGTACACTCCTTGCATAAGTTTATTCACTCCTCGCATACATACAAGTTCTCGCTATCTCTTATGGGCCTTCGATTTGAAACAGACTCGGTCGTGAACTCCTTGTAGACACTATGCACACCTTGCACTCACTCAGTAAAGAGAACCTATCTGAACTTGTTCACTCCACATAGTGACTCATACATTCAGAAATGCAAATGTATTCATGGATACAAGAACAATAAAATAACAGGGAATTGAAAATAAATAGAATTCTATGATTCATTCATTCAGATAGACACACAACAACACACATTTGGCACAATATATTCCTCTATTATATTCATCCGCCTGAAACTTACATACTTTCATACAATATATCTCTGTATCTCCCAACTCTTAGATTACAATGGCAATCTACAAATTAGATTCAATATCCTCTCCTCGGCAACAATACCAAACTTTATACAAAGGGACTCTCTTAAGTTCTTCCCTCCAACTACGCTATGCTATCCTATCAGAATTAAATGCTATAAACTAATTATTATTTATTACAATAAATATTGAATTAGATAGATAAGAGCGCAAGCTCCAAATCTGTACGACGATAGTCCAAATTAAAGAAAAATACATTCCCCATCGATCTTATGTGATGGCTCAGCCCCCAGTCATTAAATATGTTCATAACTCAAAAAAAATTGTCAGGTATTACATTAATACATTGATCTTTGAAATTCAAAATGTTTCAAAACATGCGCTAGTGCGCCTAGCTATCTTCTGCTTGTGCTTTGTTGGCGATGCTCTTGCATCAAATTTACTTCTCTACCTAACCCTCCTCAATGTGATTTTTGGGGTCATACTCATGCACAATCGACTTGTATATTTTCATAGAATCCAATAAGGCTTACCATGCAAACCCTTACCTCTTCCTAAATGTTTAAGAAAATAATTTTGTATCTCCTAATATTTTATCAAGAAATTTAGGGGTTTGTGGTGAATATTTCTATTATCAACCTATCTATGTTATCCCTAGTAATGAGATCTTGTTTGATGTATTTCCTTTTGATGACTCTTTTTTTTAAACTCCTTTGGAGCAATATCATGTATTGTCTGACAAAATTCTCTTAGAGGACGAATTTTGTGGGAAAACAATATTGAATTACATGACATTGCCTCTAATATCCATCTTCCCGATGATTATTCTAAAATAGAAGAGGAAGAGGATTCAGAGCATGATGTATCTTCATATGATTTTTATTTGAAAGATGTGGTGAAAGATATTTTTGTTAATGCATTTCAACCCAAAGATATTGTTTGGACAAATGAATATGTCAATAAAGAGATCCAATTTGAACATATATTCTTTGATAATGAACATAATCCACAAACCCCAACTCTTCGTTTTGAATATGATTTAACCAAGCAATCCATTTCTCACATTCAAAATACCTCCTTTATTGAATGTAATGGGAAAATCCAACCTCTAGACAACGGTTTATCCAAAATATTTCACTCATATACATACCAGGAAGAGGTTGAATATGCAAAGAAATTTAATGTTGACCCCTGTAATCCCATTTCTAATGAACCTTATTATGATGATGAATGGTAAAATCTAACTGATGAGGATCCTTTTGATTTTATTAATATACAATATCATTCTCCTTTTAAGGATCCTTAAGAGGTTAATCTAAATCTTGAATCAAATACTTCTCATCCAAATCCATTATTAAAATCAACAAGGGAAGCCAAAGAGTGCGACACTAATATGCATATCCCTCTTATGTGCACTCTTTCTTTTCGATAATGTTAATGAGCCCAAGCGTTTTCCTACATTTTCTAACCCTCTATATTCTTCCTTGGAATATTATGATCTGATCCTTGATGAGAATATCGCAAGTGATAACATTAGGTTGTGTGATGAACCCACACAGCCTATCTTTAAAATTCAATCCTCAAATCACAAATATGAATTCCTTGATCCAATTAATGCTTTCAATTGTAGGTGCAAAACTCATCTTTCTAGTTGTCATGTTTTAAAGGATGGTGATCATTTCTTTTGGGTCTTGGTAGGTTTTTTTCCCCAACCATATGCATTTGTTGGTTGGCATGTCGATGTGCTTTCCTTGCACAAAGCATTTCAAGTCATGAAGTCTGCATGTAAAACTAAATATGCATACCTCTACACCAAGTTTCATCCCACTTGAGTCCAAAGTTGTTGCATCCCTTTTCCATGTATATATATATATATATATATATATATATATATATATGAAATAAATCAGATTTTTTTTTTTACGAAAGGGTGGTAAATTAGGTTTTTTGTTTATTTAGTTTTGTCTTTCTCTCTTGTTGTTCTACTTTAATTTCATAATATTTTGTAGAGATGAAGTAAACTCAATCAATCACGTCATTAGTTAAGTCATTTTTTGTAAATATTGTTGGTCAGTACCAAATCTTGATACACAACTAAGGTATTATGATCCATTGTTCTTTAGAATTCTAATGAGGTATACCTTCATTTTCATTTTTGTTGTAGACTAGATGGTTTTGATCTTCCATCTTTCTACTTTCCCTTTCTTCCTCCATTATGATTTATAAAGAGCATATCAGAAATAACTTGTAGCAAAGATTAAGTGATCATTATTCAATCACATGACATGATTTTTACTTTATTTGGCAAACAAGGCCAAACTATTGGACACACTGACCACACTTAGAGGGGGGGTGAATGAGTGTGGGGCTCTTTTACCCAAAACTTCCCTTTCACAAAAATCATTAGTTAGAAATCACCATTAACTCATTACTTATTGTTGTCATTTATAACCAGTTAAATGTGAACATACATTAGCAAAATATATCAACAACATATCATCAATAAATCATCACCACAAGGAACACAAATAACACAAGATGTCTGTACAATTTTCTTTTTATTGCAGACTACAATCCTTGGGTTTATCAACAACAATTGAATAGAGTACAACTCTACAAGAGAACCAACACTATAATGCAAGACTCAACTTACACCCTCAACACCAATTAATATGAGACAACAATCCCCAACATATATCAATCTGTCAATAAGTATGTGACATATCGGTAGTGCAACACGTGTATGTATGTGCCCTACAAGTAGTACAACTTGCGTATGTACGCGACTAGTCTGTACTACAACCGCCGTATCACTTTTGATAAATTAGGGTTTTCTTTTCATCACACACTCAGATCCTCTGCAACCTTCAATCACATTCTCTTATATATCTCACTGTCCAATATAACCAGTCACAACACATCCAAGCTCTCCAACAACTCACTCATTCTCCTCAACCATACAATATGAATGTTACTCATCATGTATAAGAAACCAATATACTATAGAAATCATATCAGTGCTCAATCATAAGAGTGTTTATCACTCCATCAACCAACACAAACCACATCACAATATCCATACCAAGAATGCCCTAAGAATTCACTACACAACAAGCAAGAGTATCCATCAAGACAACAATGTAACCATACCAGACTTTCTATGGTAGATCTAAGCCCATAGAATGAAAATCTGGGACCTGGTTCAGTCTTCCAAGAGCCTGGCACCAACTCAGACACAAGTCTTCATGACTTCATCCACTTTACGCACCATGTCCTCATTCAACCCATGTATGTATGCACCCAGGATCATTACATCCCGTGTATACCTCAAAAGCTAGGGTTTATGAACTTCCGATACTTTTTCCATCATGATCTCAAACTTGTCGAAACTTTGATGCGTCCATGAGATCCTCCAGATCATCTCTCTCTATCTTAGAATAGATATTAAATACATTCTCAAGAGATACACAAGAGATACATTTCACAAGAGACCCTTTCCTCTTATTTATACTCTCCAAGTAGTTTCCTTAGAAGCATCTTCTAGGTCACTTAACCCATTTCTAGGTCACTTAACCTATTTTCCTCATTTTTAGGGTTAACCACTTTCCATAATTAGAAAGTTCTCCATTTATTTATCATTTAAATATTCATCCTTGGTGTTGTCACTTTTCTTTACCATTTAAATAATAATTTCTTCTTTTCAATCACTTTGACTTCTTTGAACTCTTGGGGCTTCAATCCAACCTATGAGTGTCCTTCATCTTCATAAGGCCATAACTCTCAAACCATGAGGAGTTATGTGACATTACACATACCACTGAAAATGGTATGATGATAATTATCCAGGTAGGACAGTTCCACTGACAAATTCATTGATCTTCATCTCATTATTCCACATTCAAGCATGGGTTCTCCAACCATACTTGAAGGATAACTCAACCACAAAACGTCTTCCTATGAGGGATTTCACCATAAGGGGAAAAATTTGGAGTTCATCCATTTGTACTCCTCATCAACAATGATAAGACAATAATGATTCATATTTACATCAATTCAACAATGCATCATATACCAATGAAACCACATCAATCCATATTCATCTATGCATCATGTATCAATGACAACTCATTGATCCATCTTCATTTAGGAAAATACATATTACATTTGACATCAATCATCAATCAAACAATCATTTGGCATCAATCAATCACTTGACATCAATCCTTTGACATCAATCAATCAAACCTTTGGCATCAATGACAACATGATCCAACAATCTCCTCTTTTGGCATTGATGGAAATACCAACATTGATGTCAACACCAATCATTTATGTCAACATGTAGACAAGGCATGCTCTACATCAATATTCATTAATCACATCAATGTGACTATCTCTCCCCCTTCGGCATCAATGGAAAAGGGTCATTATCCTTTTGGGGATGCTCCCCCTACTTGAACTCTCCTTGGGGACATTCCCCTTGTCTGAATGCCTTTGATATTCCTCTGAATAATCTCTCCCCTTTTGAAAAAGTGATATCACTCTATTGTAATTTTGAAGATATATCACTCGTGCTCCCCCTGTGATCATCTCTCCCCCTGGAATTATGCCTTTGTCCTCTTTCTCCAAATATAGGGCTCTTTCCTCCTAGAATCATGGGAAGAAGAAATAATCCCCCTATGGTTTATGTCTCCCCCTATATTCTCTGCAATATGAACAATATTCTACCACTGCAATATGCTTCTGCTACAAATGCCACTACTCAATTGGATCATATAACAATCACTCTTTCTATGATGAACATTGGACCTGTCCATGCATCAAAACGCATGCCATACCATGAAACAAAAGATATGTCAATAAGAGAATCACGAATAAAACATAAACCAATTACATCATGTGCCAAATTGTGTTACCACCATGAAAAACACCCATGTACATCAACCATGTACATCAACACCATACAATGTGCCAAAAAATATCATCAATGGAATGTATATTCTTCTACTAGCATGTCAACCATGTGCTTCTAACAATATGCCAACCATGTGCATATACCAATTGTATGTCCTCCACCATGAACCAAGTATCAAAATCATGAATCTAAATCAATCAAGTGTCTCAACTATATCATCCCATATGTCATGTCCCAAAATATTTCTATTCAAGTAATACCAATGGTGTGCTTTTATCCAAGTACTATCATCCAAACATATACTATGTATGAGTGTACTACATGCACTAAACATGAATCACCACTTGCACCAAGAAAGTATATCAACCATGCATCAATAAAAAAAATGAATCCTCATACATGTATGCCAAATCCACCACAATATTGGACACACCTACCACACTTAGGGGGGCGGGGGGGTGAATGAGTGTGGGGATATTTTTCCCAAAACTTCCCTCTTACACAAAACTCATTAGTTAGCATTCAACATTTACTCATTACTCATTGTTTTCATTAATAATCAGTTATATGTGAATACATATCAACAACATATATCATCAATATATCATCAACAAATCATCTCCACAAGGAACACAAGATGTATGTATAATTTTCTTTTTATTATGGACTTCAATCCGGGGGTTTTTCAGCAACAACTGAATAGAGTACAACTCTACAAGAGCACCAGCTCTATATACAAGACTCATCTTACATTCTCAGCACCAACTGAGATGAGGCAACAATCCTCAACATATATCAATCTGTACTATAAACAAGAGCATCAACCATGCACCAACCTATGCCAAACAACCTGTAATCAACCTGTACCATAAACAAGTGCATCCAACCATGTACCAAGTATATACCAATCATGTTTCAGCTACTCATCAACAATGACTCATCAATATGTACCAACATCATCAAGTATACACCTCATGTATGTGCCAACTCATCAACTGTTTGTTTCAACCATGACTAGTTTTGGATTAGTCAACAACCCTAACTTGAAATAATCATAACTTTGTACCTGTAATGAATAAATATTTGAAACTGATACAAAATTCTCTTCAGTGTTTTTTGTACAATTCCTGTAGGTGGAACTACTTGTAACCTCTCATAAAAGGAGTTATAGAAAAAATGGCATACCTTGCTGAATTCTGGATTATTCTAGAGAGCGACCTTGTAGATTGTGCCCCACATAGAATATTTGTTAAATCAATCTTAAACTGTTTTATAGAATAGTAAATATTGTAATATAACCAACACAATTGGTCTCACTGAATTTGGATCTATTATGAAGAAGTTGTGACGTTTTTACCCGAAACACCTATTTTTGACTAGTTTCAGGACTGGTCACAAACCCTATTTTCCACGGAGTGTAACTCCCAAAATACAACGACCCAAGAGATGAATTTTTTACCATAGATAATTGGATATGTTTTCTCACTTTCATAGAAATTTCATGATCTGAATCATTATATAAAAAAAATTATAG
>ML777274.1:681984-715099 GCA_009831015.1 Picea engelmannii
TTCAAGATCTTCCTTTGTGCTATTATCACTTGATTCTTTATCTTCACTTGAAATGTTTTCAAAATCACATTTATAAATAATGCATTCAAGAGTTTTTGATGATTCGTTACCTTTGATGATCTTGATGGAGTGGTCTTCAATTTATTTTTTCTCTTCCTTGCTTTGATATGTCTCATCTAGCTTTAGCCATAGATCCTTCGCAGAAGTGCATTGTCCCATGCTCTTTTTGATAGGGCTTGAGAGTCCACTAAGAATTGTCTTGAGATCCAATGCATCATTCTTCTTTCGTTCCCTTTGAGTTGCAAACTTTGACTTGTTCTTCAACAAAACATATCCACTGATGGTTGCCTTCCAAATAGTTGCTCCCATTGTCTTCAAATACACTCTCATCTCTATTCTCCAAGTAGAATAGTTTTCCTCATCAAGGATTGGAACTTCATCATCCATTTGTGTGTCTATGGATCTCCTTCAAGCTTGTTAAGGCTTGTAGTGAAGGCNCGCTCTGATACCAATTGTTGGACACACCTACCACACTTAGAGGGGGGGGGTCAATGAGTGTGGGGATCATTTTCCCAAAACTTCCCTCTTACACAAAACTCATTAGTTAGCATTCAACATTTACTCATTACTCATTGTTTTCATTAATAATCTGTTAGATATGAATACATATCAGCAACATATATCAGCAATATATCATCAACAAATCATCTCCACAAGGAACACAAGATGTATGTACAATTTTCTTTTTATTATGGACTTCAATCCGGGGGTTTTTCAACAACAACTGAATAGAGTACAACTCTACAAGAGAACCAGCTCTATATGCAAGACTTAGCTTACATTCTCAGCACCAACTGAGATGAGGCAACAATCCTCAACAGATATCAATCTGTACCATAAACAAGAGCATCAACCATGCATCAACCTATGTCAAACAACCTGTAATCAACTTGTACCATAAACAAGTGCATCCAAACATGTACCAAGTATATACCAATCATGTGTCAACTACTCATCAACAATGACTCATAAATATGTACCAACATCATCAACTATACACCTCATGTATGTGCCAACTCATCAATTGTTTGTCTCAACCATGACTAGTTTTGGTTTAGTCAACAACCCTAACTTGAAATATTCATAACTTTGTACTTGTAATGAATAAATATATGAAACTGATGCACAATGTTCTTTAGTGTGTTTTATGCAATTAATCCAAGTGCACTACTTTTAACCTCTCAAAAAAGGAGTTATAGAAAAAATGGCATACCTTGCTGAATTCTAGATTATTCTAGAGAGCGACCTTGTAGAGTGTTTCCCGCACAGAATATTTGTTGAATAAATATAAGACTATTCTAGAGAATAATATAGACTGTAATCTAACCAACACAATTGGTCTCACTAAATCTGGATCTGTTATGAAGAAGTTGTGATGTTTTTACCCGAAACACCTGTTTTTGACTAGTTTCAGGATTGGTCACAAACCCTATTTTCCACGGAGTGTAACTCACAAAATACAACGCCCCACAAGATGAATTTTTTACCACATATACTTGGATATGTTTTCTCACTTGCATATAAATTTTAGGATCTGAATCATTATAGAAAAAAATTTATAGTGGAAATGGAGAGATGACCTGTAAATAACATGCCTTAGAAAGCACCATCAAAAGAATTTATCCTTCCTTGCATTTCGCCCTTATTTTCTTCACTTTCCTCATAATTTCGGCTTATATATCCTTGGTTACCTCATTAACTTATATATATTCAATATGCTCAAGTGTTCCACACCAAAAATGCTCAAGAAGCTCTCATAAGAAGCTCTCCATCAATACTCCAAAAGATATTCTCACAAGAAGCTCTCCATTGATCCATAGAAAGAATGATCTACAAGACACCATTTCTATCTTATTTATACTTTCATCTTCTACTTCACTTAAACCATTTTTAAGTCACTTAACCCATTTCTAGGTCACTTAACCTGTTTTCCTTATTTTGGGGTTAACCACTTTCCATAAATAAAAAGTTCTCCAATACTTTATCAATTAAATATTCCTTCTTGCTTTTGTCACCTTACTTTATCATTTCTTGATTTTGTCACTTATCTTGATTATTTAAATAATCCATCCTGAATTTTTCACTTTAATTTATCATTTAAATAATATTAGCCCATTTCTAGGTCACTTAACCTATTTTCCTCATTTTTAGGGTTAACCACTTTCCATAAATATTCCTTCTTGATTTTGTCACCTTACTTTATCATTTCTTGATTTTGTCACTTCTATTTATTATTTAAATAATCCACCTTGACTTTGTCACTTTACTTTATCATTTAAATAATGATTTCTTCTTTTAGGTCACTTTGACTTCTTTGACCTTGGGGGCTTCAAGCCTTCATGTGGGGGTCCTTCATCTTCATAAGGCCATAACTCTCAAACCATGAGGAGTTATGTGACACTCCACATACCACCAGAAATGGCATGACAAGCACTGTCCATCTAGGATAGTTTCACCAACAATTTCCTTGATCTTCATCTCATTATTCCACATACAAGCATGGGTCCTCCAACCATTCTTCTAGGATAACTCAATCCGCAAAGTGTCTTCCCGTGATGGATTTCACCATAAGGGGACCACTTTGGAGTTCATACGTTTGTGCACCTTATCAATCATGATAAGACAATAATTAGAGCATGGGTCCTCCAACCATTCTTCTAGGATAACTCAATCTGCAAAGCGTCTTCCCATGAGGGCTTTCACCATAAGGGGACCACTTTGGAGTTCATCCATTTGTGCACCTTATCAATCATGATAAGACAATAATGAGTCATCTATACATTTTTCCAACAAAGCATCATATACCAATGAAACCACATCGATGCATCTTCATCATGTATCAATGACAACTCATTGATCCATCTTCCTCTATGCATTCTCATCAAGGACAATACATATTATATTACATCAATAATCAATCAATCAATCCTTTGACATCAATCAATCACTTGACATCAATCATTCAAATCATTGGCATCAATGACAACATGATCCAACACACAAAACATGTGTCAATCAAACTGCTAGTAGGTGCCTCTACCAATGTACTAGGAGTGTACCAATCATGCATCATTTATGATTCATCAATGATGTAGAACATGATCACCTCATCAACTCACCAACTACATGTCCCAATATGCAGTCCAACCATGTGCCAAATGTATGCACCAAGATATCCATCAAATATTCTTCTAATAATACATCATAAGACATATCAATGAAACTCAAATATGTACCAGCCATGTACCCCAACAGATCAACCTCAATCCTCCATTCACTACAGAAAATACTAAACATACAACAATACATGTAATAGTAGTTTGCTTCAATAGATCAATGACATCTCTAGCTAGCATCATCAAGATATATCACATAACCAAGGTATAACTTCATTGTCATAACCAGTATTGTTCTTCAACAAAAAATTCCTCAATCCATACTCATGGGTTAGTGCCATGCATCCAAGATAGCCTTTCATTTTATACATCACCATACATAATCCAATATGTAATCATGAGAACCTACAACAAAAAATGTCAAAACCTGCAACAAATTGTGTCAGACCCTGCAACACAGAGTTATACCATCATATCAAGTTGCAATCCATTTGCATAGCCTTTTTCCCAAGGCTTTACCACATATACGCATCTTGCTACATAGACTAATTGCGCATGTATGCAACCTATTCAAGGTCATCTTGCGTATGTATGCGATTATTACCACTATCACCCATGTAGGCTTCAGTAGATGACACACTTGATATTCCCTAAAGGCTTCCATTATGCTCTGGTTGTTCAGTCTTCTTCACCCACTTTTGAATGTGTCCCTACTTCTCAGAACTTGAGCTCTGAGCTTCCATCTTTTCAAATATGTCTCTGTTCCTTACTCCATTCCTTCTTCTAGTCAGGCTATATGAAGTCCTCATCATGGACCATCTTCTTGTGTTCCATCAATCCTGGGATTTGTGGCCAAATCCACTACAGTTGTATCATCTCATGTTGTGATAGTGAACAACAATGTGTCCTACTTGATCACATATCCAACACCTTATGGTTTTATGAAATCTTCCATTACTTCCCCTTGCATAAGATCTGCATTCCAAAGCTTTGTGACCATATTCATTACATGAATAACATTGACCATGAAAAACACTTTCATACCTTTGCTTTGGTGTCCATCCCTTTTGAGGTGTAAATATGGCTTCTTGACGTCTTCCTTGCTTTTTTCTTTTGAAATTTTCTTTGCCTTGTGTAGGTGGTTGACTTGCAACATTATCTTCATCCTTTGATAACTGACCTCATGCTTCTTTGAGGTGCTTGCTTCAACATGTGTAGCTTCTCTCTTGTATCCAAGACCTGATTTATCATTTGGTAATCTTTGACTTTCCAAGATCTCATTCAAGATTTGTGAGCTATTCAAGAATTTGTTTGACTTCTCTACTTTCTTTCTAATATCATCAGCTTCTAAATTATGACATGTCTCTTCCTTTTCATTTACTTGATACTTCAATAGTTCCTCTACCCTTTTGGATTCTTCAATTTGGGTCTTGAGATGGAGAATAATTTCAATAATTTTGCTAATCTCATCATCTACCTTCTTATCTTCTTTTTCATTCTTTAGTCTTGTGATCTCTTCTTCCTTTTCTTCTAATTGAGTCTTATTACTCTCTTATTGTTCTTTGAGCATTTACTTTAACTTCAAGATGTGCCTTTGACTCTTCTTAAGAAACTTTTTAGTGTTATCCGAAAGATAGCTATAGTCTATATAATAATGGTCATTGTTGTATTCCTATAGACCCTATTCAACTTTCTTTTGAATTTCTAATAGTTCTTCTTCTATTATTTCCATAAGATAACTACCATCAAACTCTACACAAACTATTTCTAGATTTTCTTCTTCACTTATAGAGAAAAATTCAACATCATCACATTTTGAATTATTGCAATCAAGGGTTTGTGGAGATTCTTTACCTTCATTTGAAATGTCTTCAAGATATTCCTCTTTGCCAACATCATCACATGACTCTTTGACTTCATTTGAATTGTCTTCAAGATCTTCCTCTTTGCCAACATCATCACATGATTCTTTGCCTTCATTTGAATTGTCTTCAAGATATTCCTTTTTGCCAACATCATCACATTTAGAAATAATGCAATCAAAAGTTTTTGGAGATTCTTTACCTTCATTTGTCTTCAATATCTTGCTTCTTTCTTTGGTATATCTCCTCTATATTTAGCCATAKATCCTTGGAGGAAGTGCATTGTCCCATGCTCCATTTGATAGGGCTTGAGAGTCCASTAAAAATGGTCTTGAGAGCCAATGAATCATTCTTCTTTCCTTCCCTTTGAGTTGCAAAATTTGACTTGTTCTTCAAGGAAAATGATCCACCAATGGCTTCCTTCCAAATACCCACTCCCATTTCCTTCAAATGCACTCTCATTTCTATTCTCCAAGTAGAATAGTTTTCCTCATCAAG
This sequence comes from Picea engelmannii, assembly GCA_009831015.1. Lineage (NCBI taxonomy): Eukaryota > Viridiplantae > Streptophyta > Pinopsida > Pinales > Pinaceae > Picea > Picea engelmannii. The sequence continues at coordinate 687,521 of ML777274.1, forward strand.
GATTGGAACTTCATCATCCATTTGTGTGTCCATAGATCTCCTCCAATCTTGTTAAGGCTCATAGTGAAGGCCTATTCTGATACCAATTGTTGGACACACCGACCACACTTAGAGGGGGGGAGGGGTGAATGAGTGTGGGGCTCTTTTACTCAAAACTTCCCTTTCACAAAACTCATTTGTTAGAAATCACCATTAACTCATTACTTATTTCTATCATTTATAACCAATTAAATGTGAACATACATCAAAAACATATATCAACAACATATCATCAATAAATCATCACCAAAAGGAACACAAAGAACACAATATGTATGTATAATTTTATTTTTATTACAGAATACAATCCTTGGGTTTATCAACAACAACTGAATAGAGTACAACTCTACAAGAGAACCAGCTCTATAATGCAATACTCAGCTTACACCCTCAGCACCAACTGAGATGAGGAAACAATCCTCAACAGATATTAATCTGTCAACAGGTATGTGACATGTATGTAGTGAAACATGTGTATGTACACGCACTACCAGTAGTACAACTCACGTATGTACGCGCCCAGTCTGTACTACAACTTGTGTATCACTTCTAAGAAATTAGGGTTTTCTTTTCATCATACACTCAGATCCTCTGCAACCTTCAATCACATTCTCTTATGTCTCTCACTGTCCAATATAACCAGTCAAAACACATACAATCTCTCCAATAACTTACTCATGCTCCTCAACCATACAATATGAATGCTACTCATCATGTATAAGCAACCAATATACTATAGCAATCATATCAGTACTGAATCATAAGAGTGTTGCTCACCTCATCAACCAACACAAACCACATCACAACATCCATACCGAGAATTCCTTAAGCATTCACTGCACAACAAACAAGAGTATCCATCAAGACAACAATGTAACCAAACCAGACTTTCTATGGCAGATCTGAGCCCATAGAATGCAAAATCTAGGACTTTCTATGGAAGATCTGAGCCCATAGAATGTATATCTTCCATAGAAATTCTGGTTTGGTTACCATACTTTTTTTTCCAATGCTCACCATCACGTTTGTAAAACCTTAAGTCCAACACTTAACATATATCCCACATTTATCCTCCATGAGAAGTAGTAACACCTTTTAACCAAAAAAATGAACCATGTAAACCTAGTAATATATAGTAAGACTTATGTTGTTTGTGTAAAAGATAAGTGTGTTTGAATTTGTATTTGATGATATTGGTAAAAATTTGATATCTTCATATGGTATCTCAATGTCAAATGTAGAATAAAACTTGATAAAAAAAAAAACCTTTTAGCACATGTTGCAACATAAAATAACACATTGAAATAGTATGCAATAAGATCACTTGAATACCCTTTGTTTATTTTTTTGAATATCATTGATTCTTTCACCAATTATTTATGCATATATCAAAAATATGCCACTAAACTTTGAACATAACCAAAACCTTGGAAAAATTCATGGGTCAAGTAAAGGGAATTAATTTTCTTTCCACCTACTAATTATTATTATCGATACTATAAATAATAGTGCATTGCAATTTCTTTATAGGAAGGCCTTGTGTTTCACTTTTGTGCATCAACAAACTGGTGCCTCCATAGGGAAATATGATTATAGAAAATTTGTGACTCAAAATCCCTAGTTTGAATGACCAACAAGGGTATATAACAATAGCAACTAGGTAAATAATTGTGCAGTAGCGGGCAAACGATGAAATTCAAAGGATGCATGGACTAGGAATTCATGGAATAACTCATGGAAAGTGATATGTATGAGGGGGTTTGTGTTGGATCATGTTTTCATTGATGCCAAAGGTTTGATTGATTAATTTCAAATGATTGATTTCAAGTGATTGATTGATGTCAAGTGATTGATTGATGTCGAAGGATTGATTGATTGATGATTGTTGTCAAATGTAATATGTATTGTCCTAGATGAAGATGGATCAATGAGTTGTCATTGATACATGATGTATAGATGAATATGGATTGATGTGGTTTCATTAGTATATAATGCATTGTTGAATTGATGTAAAAATGAATCATTATTGTCTTATCATTGTTGATGAGGAGTACAAATGGATGAACTCCAAAGTGGTCCCCTTATGGTGAAAGCCCTCATGGAAATACGTTTTGCAGTTGTGTTATCCTTGAAGTATGGTTGGAGAACCCATGCTTGAATGTGGAATAATGATATGAAGATTAATGAATTTGTTAGTGGAACTATCTTATATGGATAATGCTTGTCATACCATTTCTGGTGGTATGTGGAATGTCACATAACTCCTCATGGTTTGAGAGTTATGTGCTTATATAGATGAAGGACCCTCATATGTTGGCTTGAAACCCCAAGAGGTCAAAGAAGTCAAAGTACTTGAAAAGAAGAAATTATTATTTAAATGGTAAATAAAAATGAAAAAGTCAAGGAGGAATATTTAAATGATAAAGAAATGGAGAACTTTCTAATTATGGAAAGTGGTTAACCCTAAAAATGAGGAAAATAGGTTAAGTGACCTAGAAATGGGTTAAGTGACCTAGAATATGCTTCTAAGGAAGCTACTTGGAGAGTATAAATAAGAGACAAGGGTCTCTTGTGAAATTGATCTCTTGTGTATCTCTTGAGCATGTATTGAAGATCTATTCTGAGAGAGAGAGAGATGATCTGGAGGATCTCATGAATGCATCAAAGTTTCGACAAGTCTAAGATCATGACGGAAAAAGTGTCGGAAGTTCAGAAACCCTAGTTTTTGAGGTATATGCGGGTTGTAATGAGATAGGGCACATACATACACAGGCTGAATGAGGACAAGGCACATATAGTGGATGAAGTCATGAAGACTTATGTGTGAACTGGTGCCAGGTTAACTTTGAATTTTATATATTGGAAGCGATGGATGATATGTGTTGGATGGTATACAACTTAGGTTTGATTTTTGGTATGTGTTGAGTGCGCTCCATCATGGAAGGTTTAGTTGGAAGCATTGAATTCTTGAGGTTGGTGGATGGAAGAAACGATGTGCAATAAATGCACATCATTCTTCCTCCTTTTCAAACTATACCACATTTTGTTATGTCATTCATTTGGAGGTTTTATGTTGTTGTTAACTGATTGTTTCAGATTTCTTGGTTGTTGTTAAGGATTTGGCGTGCTCCTTGAGGTTCTTAAGAATTTTTTCTCAGGTATGGTTCTTTTGTCTTTTCCATGGATCAAATGTTTTATCTCTTCTCTGATTAAAATTGGTATATTGGCTCTTGAATTTTTCATGCAGTGTGTATTTTTCTTCTATGTTCATATTGGTGACTGTTAGAATATTTTAGGTCTTGTTAATGCTTGAAATGAAAATGGTTTCTAAGTTCTAGAGAAATTGTGACCTGGTTTTTTGTACATCTCATTCGGTGGAAATAATGTGTTTCAAAATTGATGTTATATTGTCTTTGGCATTCTCCATTTGGGTTTGTTGTGGTTCCAGTTGTGATGAAACCATGTGAGTTTTTATATCACATTCTGTGTCATCTTGGAAACAAAATATGGGTTGTTGGATATGGATAGGATAGGCATTTTGTTGCTATTGTATAATTTTGTTGATAATGGGTTGTAATGTTAACAAATGTAAATTTGATTTCAATCTCTTCATGGGTTTGGTATGAGTACAGAATAAAAATGCCAGGGTTTAAAGGTTTATCACATACTCATGTTTCCTCTAATGTGGTTTCGTCTAGACTCTTGGATTTTGCATAAAATTTGTGGGCATTTAAACCCAGAAGTAATGAATGATTGTGGGTGTATTTGGGAGTAATTTGTGATGGATACAACTTGCATTTTTCCCTTTGTTGAAATCTTTTGAGAAAATCTTGTTTAGACTTGACATTATTTCATAAACCCCTAGTTGATTACATTACCCTCGCTGTAACTTGACTCCCAATTGTGCATGAATTCAAATATCGACTAGATTTCGAACATGAGTTCTGCCCCCTCCTTGTTTCGACATGTTGTTGATGTGGATATTATTGCAAAATCCTTGACATATATTGTTTTTTTTTTTACAAAATCGGTTATGAGGCTTTATTTAATAAGCGACAGAGGGGGCTGCCAACCCTTACATATTCAAAATGTGAGCTGCTTCTTTGTTTACAAGCTTCTTATCAGTGAGCCTATTCATACTTGACCCAAGTTACATGCCGAAACTCGACTACTTAAACGTTGAACTTAGACTATCAGCTGGTCTACTGAATATCCTCATAACTCCTGGTTCTATTGGTCTGGTTCTCCACCGAGCTACGTCAATGCCCTTTCTTGGAAGAAGCTTCAGCAGTGGCCTTTGAAATCTTGCTAAGAGCCGTGGTGAGCTCTTCCACTTGAAGTTCCAGCTTACAGAGTCTCTTTCCCAGGTCTCCCATCAGATTAGCCGCATCCTTCAGCCCAACTTGGATTTCGTCTGAAAAATCATCTTTGATGTCCTGCATCTCCATAGCAAGCATCTCCCATTTGTTCTTGGCTATGGACGCCTTAATGCTTTCTAACTCCGCCCGGATTAACTCAATACGCTCCTGCGGGGTGAGACTCAGTTTGGATGCAGATTCCATTTTTTCCGTCGCTCTGAAGTGTTCCAGCACAGGAGGATACAAGAAATTCACCACAGCAATTCATTTGGAGATGAGAACAGGCAGACAATGCGTCCACTTTTTAAGAGGAACAGGGTCTCCTCCTCGAGAATCCACACAACCCGAGTCGGATTGCAATCTCTGAACTAGAGATCTCTCGTCTAGCATCGTTATGATGGGTCTGGAGTTCGTCCGGCCTGTCATGATATTCACGTGTAGCTTCAGAGCACGGGATCCTGAAGGCTTATGGGATGGATTGAAGAGACGTTTCTTCATTCACCTTTAGGATTCCTTTGCGCAGAAGGGAACCATTATTTTCTTGCGCGTCAGCTTGCCCATTCAGGGATCTTAGCACATGGCTCAAATGAGATTCTTTGAATTGCATCAGGAGGAGAGAGGATTTTATGTACAATTGAGCCAGAGTGTTGTCCTTAGGAGTCGTTTTAGTGATGAGGGTTTCCAGGACCTGCTTAGAGTGTCCAAAGATTCTAATTGCCTAGATTCCCAGCTTTATTTCCTGGTTGAGACCTTGCCAAAGCGCGAGGAATTCCGCTTGGTTGTTTGAGGCATGGCCTAAACCCCATGCATACGCTGTATGAGTATTTTCGGAAGGGTCCAGAATAATTCCCCCACCTCCTGCCTGTCCCAGGTTGCCTTTCGAGGCCCCGTCAAAGAATAAACACCATTCATTGAGCGTCGACCTCCATTGTAGAAATTCCTGCTCCTCCATCCTTATCTCCCATTTCCTAATATGCAAAGGTTTAATTTAAATGATGCCAGAATGGTCTTGGATGAACTCCTTAAGCCATCTGCCTTCCTCCTCCAAGAGTGGGGCAGAGTTCCTGAGGTTGGCCTTTCCTTTTAAGGCTTCTACCATCATCATCCTGGCTTTAATTGCCACCTGGGAGGGAAATCTTCCGACTTCATTGAAAATCCTGTTGTTCCTTTCCAACCAAATCTTCCAGCAAATGAATTTAGGTATCCACATCCACATTGTTTTGAGAAGATGTTTTTTGTTCAGGTCAAAAGGGGATAAAGACTGCCAGTTGCTTAAAAATTTTGAGGCCAAGGAGGGAAGAATTGGAGAGGCCACGCCCATAAGGAAGCCCCAAACTTCTTTTGAGAACTCACACTCGAAGAGGAGATGCTCAGGGGTTTCTTCTTTAACTATGCAAAGTGGACAGCGGGAGGGGCCCTCCCAACCCCTCTTCTTAAGATTACTAAAAGTTAGAATGCTGTTGTGAGTCAAGGCCCAAGCGAAATGGTCAACTTTGGGAATTGAAGGGAAGTTCCAGATTGCTTTCCACGGTCCTGGGTTTGGGGGAACCCAAGGAGTGTTTAGGGCTGCCGTATAACCTGCTGAAGCTGTATAGTTCCCTGTGGGTGAACCCCAGCCTCATTTGTCTTTGTACCTGGCACCTATCGGAGCCTTCCCATGGAGATACTCTAGAAGGGTCATGGCTTCTTCGTGGAGCTCCTCCGGGTAGCGCCCAAAATTCCAGCCTTGCCATGAGAGATGGATGTCACTTTTCCAGAGGGAGATGTCCTAAAGAGTCTTACGATTGTTGGCTAAGAGCCAATCCCCAATATGCTTAATTTCTCGAACTCCTATGAGTGGTTGATCGCCAAGAATGGAATCCTCCATGATACGAATTTTTGCTCTGCTTCCCGAGATCCAAGTGAGATTTGGATGAAAGAAGGAAAGGGCTCTAAGGCATAGGTAGAAGATTGGGGAACCCTTCGTTTCTTTGGGAGGTCTCTCTAGACAATGATCTCTGTCTCCTTGAAAGTATTTTTTTTTGAGGATTTGCTTGGTCCAGGTTCGTTTTCCAGTGATCATTCGCCAAAGCAATTTGCCTCCCATAGCAAGATTATGAACAACCACGTCTCTTATATTCAGTCCCCCTTCCAACTTTGATTTCTTGACCTTGGCCCAGTTAATTAGGTGGAGTTTTCTCGCGCAATTCTTACCTCCTTCCCACAGGAATCTACGCAGCATTACATCGATTTTGTTTGAGATTTTTTTAGGGGCGAGAAGTACTGAGCACTGGTAAATAGGAAGGCTGGAGATGACAGAATTCATAAGCACAACTTTTCCTACCCTAGTTAACCAATTGGCTCCCCAAGCTTGGAGTTTGTGTTTTAGCTTATCCACCAGAGGCAGCCAATGCGCCACCATAGCCCTGCCTTTAAAAATCGGAATCCCAAGGTAAGTGAAATTATCCCAAACTGAAATGCCTTCCATATCAAGGATGCGCCCTATTTGCTGCAGTTCCCGAGGGGTACAATTCCAGCCAAAGATCTTGCTCTTGTGATAATTAATTTCGCTGCCAGAGAAGGATTTGTAGAGGTCGAGTTTAGACTTGAAGATCCGAGCTGTTTTAATGCTGGCAGCTCCCAATAAAGGGGTATCATATGCAAACTGAGCGTGGCTTACCTCGTTGGTTGAAGGGGTAATTCTGATTCCAGGAAGGGATCTGTTTAGGAGACAACTCTGCAGCTGGAAGCTCAACACAGCTGCTTGTATGACATAGAGCATAGGGGAGAGCGGGCAGCCTTGTCTGAGCCCCCGAGAGGCTTGGAAATACTTGGCAGGGTGCCCATTGATCAAGGGGACGATCCACGGAGCAGAGATGCAAGCCTTAATCCACCCCATAAACTTTTGAGTAAACCCAAATTTCCTCATTACTGCAAACAAGAATTCGTGATGGACCCGGTCAAAGGCATTGGCTAGATCCAACTTGACCGCCATTCCTTTCTCTTTTTTTTTACATCTTGTGTGGATGGCTTCCTGAACTAGAATTATATTATCGAGAATTTATCTCCCTCTAACAAAGCCTCCCTGATTTTCCGGGATTAGTTGTGGTAGTATTTTCTTGAGCCTGTTTGCTATTATCTTAGTGATAATTTTGTACCCAGTGTTGCAAAGGGATATTGGTCTGAATCTATTAAAATTCTTTTCCCCTTTCTCTTTTGGAATGAGGGCTAGAAATTAAGAATTTGTGTTGCCTCCCAATTTGTTGCAGTTCTGAGATTTCCTGACCATCTTGCATAAGTCTTTGTTGATGATATCCCAGCAATGGGTATAAAAACGAGCTGTGTAGCCGTCTGGCCCAGGAGCTCTGTCTGGATGCATGCTGAAGACAACTTTTTTAATTTCCTTATCACTGATCGGCCTGCTCAACACCTCATTCTCTTCTTCAGTAACCAGATCGGGTACCTATGAAAGAGGATAAGCGTGCGAGTCCAAATCCTCCGTTGCTGTGGCTGAATAAAGATTTTTAAAGTTGTTGTGAGCGGCCTCCTTGATGCTGTGTGCATCCCTGTAGACTTGATCCTGCCAATGAATTTCGTCAATGGAATTGTAATTTATCCTTGATTGAGTGTGCTTATGAAATAATGTTGTATTCTTGTCGCCTTCCTGGAGCAATAACGCCCTGGACTTCATCCTCCAATATGTCTCTTCTTCTCTGCAACTTTTATGAAACTTACTTTGAATATCGGCTTCCTGCTTGAGAAGGGCTTGGGAGATATGAGTCTCTTCCATAACCTGTTGGTGGAATTCCAAGGTTTCCTGTGCATGTTTCCTTTCGTCCAGGGGTGAGACCAGATTTTTGGCCCACAATTTGTGAATGGCTTTAAGGCGTCTGATTTTTTCCTCCCACACAAAGAAGGGAGATCCAGTAACAGGGATTTTCCAAGAAAGATGAACCAGATTGAAGAAGTCGCTTTGTTCTTGCCATAAAGGGGAAAACTTGAATGGAATGGGGCCTAGAGAAGTGCTAGGGCAAAGAGAAAGGGAAATGGGTTTATGATCAGAAGTGTAGTGAGGAAGAACTTTAGAATAGGCTCTCAACCCAATTGTAAGGAAGGAGGATTGTATGAGAAACCGATCAAGCCTGGCGGCTATGTGGCCAGGGCCTAATCGTTTATTTGACCAAGTAAATTTTCCATTGGATGGAGGGATATCCTCCAACTCCCAATCTAACATCATATCTTCCACCCATTCTCTGGAGGGGTCCCGAATAATAGAACCCCCCTTCTTCTCAGCCAGCGAAAGGGTGACGTTTAGGTCCCCTGCCACTACTAAATTCTCGGTATTGTGACTGTTAAGAAACAAGTGTAAAGAATCCCAACAATCTTTCTTCTCATTGATTAAGGCGGGAACATACAAATTAAAGAGGCTTACCTGGTGATCGGATCCTTTGTGGTTCAGTTTGGTGAAAAGCCAGTGAGTGGTGTTGATTTCTTCAATGAGCTCCAGCTTAGCCGAATCCCAGAAGGTTGCCAACCCCCCGGAGGCTCCTCTGGCACTGACTGCCCTTCCTGGGCCCTTCTTACAAAATGAAGGACTTATCTTTAGGAGGTCAGCCTCCTCCATATTCATCTCCTAGATAAGGAGGACTTCTGGTCGTTCAAGCCTTACTAGGTCCCGCAAGGCTTCTTCTTTTATTTTACTCCCTAGTCCTCTGCAATTCCAGGAGACGTATTGCATTATTTACTTGGAGGGGGAGGGAGTCCACCTTTCGGTGTTTTCCCCAGCTTCGCTCCTGATCTGGTGTGCACCATCTTGTGGAGAGTGTACTGAGTACCTTGGGCCACTTCCTTAACAACTTGCTCTTCTCTTCTCTTCTTTTCGGTCTTCCTACCTCTCTTTGGCTGCTCCGGAGTGCCTTTTGGACTGCTTGCTTCTTCGTCTTCCTCATCCGGGATCTCCGTGTCCGTATTCAAATTCAGACTTATATACTCTTTGCCCGGACTGGGTCTCTTGGCGAGCGATATTGGATCCGATGGGGCCAAAGGAGGGTTTTCATCTCCGTTTGTTCCATCTGCAGGGCTTGGGTGAGATTGTGGGCCTTCTTGAGATTTGTGGGAGGATTGACCGTCCTTTAGGGGTTCCTGATTCCTTTTGTCCTTTCCTCTAGCATTATATGAGTTTTTCCCTCTTTTAACTTTCTGCCATCCTTCTGCATCCTCTTTCCCAATGATTTTCTTTTTGGGGCAGTTCTTTTGAAAGTGACCATGCTCCTGACAGTTTCTGCATTTGAAGGGAAAATGCTCGTAATCGAGTTTCTGGTAATGGGTCCACGTTCCAATCGAAAGCTTGACTGCTTCAGGAAGCCCTGCCTCCAGATCAACTTCCACACATATTCTGGCACAACTATATTTCCCGCGATTGTCAGATCTGTCGATGTACCTTCCAACTCCATTCCCTATCCTTTGCAGAGATTCAGAGTCCCAACAATGCATCGGGAGGTTAGGTAATCTGACCCACACCGACACTTCTTTAGGCGTGTCCACGAGGGGGTCAAAGTCCAGAGTCCATTTGTTCAAGTAAAGTCCCTGCGTTCCCATAAAATAGGGGCCGTTCCTAAAAATTAGGTCCCGGTCCTCTTCAGAGATAAATTCGAACACAAAAAACCCACGCCCCACCGGGTAGAAGGTAACTTCATGCGCCAGGGTTAGTTTCCAGTTGCGCTGGATCCAATCGTATGTGGTTTTGGAAGACGGACATAGGCCCATAAACTGACCCATGAGCCCTCATTGGGCCAGAGCCAGGGCGATCTTCATTGGTCTTTCTTCTGGTAATACGATTTCCGGGATATCCTCCAATTTTTTAATGAATTTCGGGATCACTGGAGCAGCCGTTTTCTTCCCTCTGCTGTTGACCAGCCTACGAAAGGCCTCTTCGTCCGGGATCTGTGGAGGAGGGGCCGCCGCCCCACCCCCTGACACCGCCATGGAATATCTCATCCCTTGCACCAGGCTCAAACCTTAGAACGCTCGCTCAAAGTTACCTAAATTCCCATTCTTACAACTATGACATATATTGTTACTCATCTGTTATATCATCATTGGTTTTCAAGGTCTGTACATGAGTTCCCAATGGTAGATTGTGGGAGTTGTTTGATTAATATAACTAACAGTCATTAAGGATGATGGGAAGGGTTTGGAAGCTATTGAAAAAGGAAAGCGACTTGTTTTTGATATAGTTGTTATGCCACGACTTGATATTGATATTTACCTTTGCAATTTATTTTATAGCAGCATGATAATGAGTTATTTTATTGGTATGAGAAGAATCCAATGTGATTTATTGTTTGAAATTGGATGATGAATTCGATAGAGAAAAAGTTCAAACGAAATTTTTTGGGTCTGCATTTCTTTTGGTGTTGATGGAAAGAGTATTGTTGTTGTTACAAAACACATGTGATCTCCTTTTGTCATGGTTGTTATGGACCCCCTATTGTTAGTATCAATATATGCACAAATTCCAACGACAAATGGAATAGTTTGGCTGACATAGTTTATATAATACCTGAGTTTCAATTCCTGCAAATTAATACATCACAATAATGATAGTTTTGGGTGGGATTCAAATGTGCTATGTTGCTTATGATGATTTTGATGGATTGATATTTGATTGAATTTTTTTTTTTAAATGTAATGTGAGGATTTTTTGAGTTTGGCTTGACTAATTGATGTGCATAAATTATGAGAAAATGTTTTTATCAGAGGTTGATTATGATGGACGAATGATTAAAGAACATTGGTTGTTTCCTTTTACCATTCATTATTTTCACTTTGCACAAAAGACAAGCCTCTCATCAATCCCAAAACATTTCATTTATCTCTATGTTCTATTATTATAAATATGTAATGGTTCAAGAGCTTTAAAAGAGGAAACTTTTGGATGAAGACTAAAAACAAAATGGTTGTAATTTGTAGATGATAAAATGGATGATGTGAGTGTAAAGGATATATTGGGATTAAATATTCTTTTTTGTATAGAACAATATTCATATTTATTCTCCCGTCATGAAATTACTTCACATTCATTACAATTCCTCCCATATTCCCAATATCATTGTAATTCCCCGTTCTAATGCATAATGGATCAAGTTGGAAAGTGTTAATGGTTATTTTGTGAAAAATTATGAATGTATTTTGTATTCTCCTATGTTTGAATAAAAAGAGCCAATATTTCAGTTTTGTTTTAGGTAGAGTGTTTGATGATAGATTAGTCATTTTAATTCATACTCTGATTGAATTTTTCTTTTAGATATGACCCTTTTCAGTAGGGATATTCATGGAAGAGGAGGAAACATGGGCATAAACAATTTATATAAAAGAGGCCATAGAAGGCCATGATTTTCTATTCACTTTGATGTTGACCCTCAGGAACCAAATTAATTATTTCGAGCTGGGATTTTCAACTTGGTTGGCCAAGGAGTCTTACAATGCCACCCTAGGCCTGAGAGACCCTTTTTTCAACCTCACCAGAGTTTGTCAAATGTTCATGTCCATGCCCATGTATCTCTTCAAACTAAAGTACCCATCAATAATGGGTGGAAATAAATTGTCCAAAAACATGTAATTCACCACCATGGTTGACCCATTGTCTCATTACCATTACCTCCACCACCATAGTTGAATCAACATGCTCAATTTGAACATATCATCTCCCTTGTCCAATATTCTCATGCTAGCAAGAAAATGGCTTCTCCCTCTAAGTCCTCTAAGGATTCTCTAGAGTCGGTCACTTCTCATGCCCATCATAATGATGCACAATCCCATGTACTTAGTGAAATTCATCCCCAATGTTCAAATCAGCCCCTTGTTGCAAATGTTTAGTCAATAAATAAATCAGAGAAAACAACAAGTGGTGAGAAGAGGGATACTGCCTCTCATAGAAAATATGGATTTTAATTGCTATGGTAATTTTTTGGACAATTTTTATTATATTTTATGGATGAAAATTCTATTTTATTTTGGGTGCCATGGATACATACAAATTTTTGGACAACCAACATGTTTTATGGATGACAAAACATTTCGAATATATATATATATATATATATATATATATATATATATATATATATATATATATATATATATATATATATATATATATATATATATATATATATATATATAAACATATATAGATAAACATAGATATAGATATGATTTTGGGAGATACAAGGGAAATTTTAAATACATATTGTGTGGTTTTTTTTTATTGATGGCATATTTCAATTAAATGATGGAGTAACAAGGAGGGAATCGTAATTAAAAGGAATTTTTGCTAAGATAATAATTAAGGGGTCCCACCTATTATTCACTATTTAATATACCCTTATTATTTATTATCACTTGTCTCAAAGTTGTGTTAAATTAATTAACACTTAACTAAAAAGGTAGTTGGAACTACCATAACCTCTTTTGGAAGAGATAAAAAATCATTACAAAGGAATATACAAGGGGGGGAGAACAAGTATTGATTCATATACTTCATCATCTTGTTATAGAAAGGTGGATCATTTTTCTTAAGCAGTTTGTGTATTCTGATTTTTTTTTGGATTAAGTTTCATGACTAATAGAGAATATTTTGTAGAGTCAGTAAATGATGCTTTTGTGAAAAAGTTGATCCATATTTTTAGTCTCAATCCTTTCTTATTGTCAGAATATTTTTGTATGGTTCCCATCAGAGGCTTCTAAATCTGATCTTGCTCCATGTCCTCGCAGGGGTTTGAAAAGAAGATTATTTTTTGTAATCCAGAATGAAATCAATAAAGAAATCAGATTGTTGATTTGGTCTCACTTGTATATTATTTTGTTCCTTTTTTATATTTTTATATCATTTATTGCTTTGTCTTGTACACAACACATATACTTTTTATTTTATTTGTTACTTTCTTCTTTTGCAAAGTTAAATAATAACAAAAAGACTAGAATTGGTTCCTAGTATATATTACTCATGAATCAAATGATTTTTTGTTTAAGGATATAAACTTCGGGTGACATTCCCAACTATCTTACTCTAGACAAGTAAGATTTGAAAATGATTGAGTAAGGTACTTCATACCTTTTCCTCAACAAGTCGTATACAACAACATCTTGGCAAGGTACCAACTCTGAGGATTGTTTGTGGTTAGTTTGATGGTTGGTCATGGTAGAATTTGAGTAATTATTTGAGGACATCCTATAGATATGTTTCATCAACAATATATGGGAACCATTCTCATTTCTCTTGACTTAACTAATTATATCACCTTTAGATTTCCATTCAGCACTATTAAATTGATGACTTTCATGGTTTTTTCTTATATGTTTTGGAAGCACTCTGAATAGCCAGACAATCTCGATGTAGGATGGCGCCTTAATTTTTGGAGAGATTTTAGTGTTGTCAGCTAGTATCAACAACATCATTTCAAATTCAACACTCATTGAAGCAAATTATTATCTGTCGTCATTAGATCATGCTTCATTGACTTATCATCTTTTCTTGGTTTTGGAGATTTTCTACCTATCACATGGTGGATCTCAATTTTATCCTACTTTGAGGTGGGGGGGGGGGGGTTTCCCATGATTTTTTAACTCTTTCCTCACTTTTTCATTAGATGCATTGTAAAATGTGTACCTAACATGGCCTTATATCTAGGACCCATTCTTCACTACACCCTAGTAGTGTTTAGGGGGGTTGTTGGAGATATTACACACTTTTACACCCTCACTTTTCCGAAGTTTTAGCTAAGAATAGTGTTGGGTTACGAAAAAGGTATAAATATCTTCCTTTTTCCCATAGTTCACGATATGATTTTGATTGATTCTTTAGATAGGGATAGATAGGAAAGAATATTATTAATATGTCTCTTAGGGTTGTTATTAAAGTTTTATTAAATAGATTCTAATTTACGATTGGAATGGTTTGATTTTGTTACAGATTTGGATAAATAAATGTCAAAGATAACCAAAGAGATTTTGGCTATGCGAAAGCTATTGAAGGTTGAAGACTTTTTAGGCACAAAGAAGTTTGAAGATAATGCATTTTCTATATTGTAATTTTATAATAGTAAAGAAATCCTAAGGATCTTTCGATCCTCGGGATATCTTCATTTACCCAAACTATTGTAATATATAAGAGGGTAATAGATCCAGAAAAAACAAGGAAAAAAACACATTCAAGTAATTAGATTTAGAATTGTTCTGCGCAAGCAGTTTTTGTAAATGTTTTACCAGCCATGGAATCAATGAAATTTTTGAGTGTTTTTATCATTTCTGTGCTCTGAGTTTCTCATAGCAGTACTTCTGAAGACCGAGGGCCCAGTCTAAAGGAGCTACTATCTCGTTCTGTAATTGTATCAATTCGAAGATTTGATTTCCATTTTGTGATTCAGATCTCTTTTACAATAGCCAAGGATAAATGTATAAGTCTATTAATGATTTTATGATTTCTTGAGTATAGAAGATAGACATTTCCATTAGTTATTAATGATTGTTGTTATGATTTTCACTTCTAAAGTTATTGCGTGACAGTTCCTCACACTTTCATCCATGTTGTTCCTTTTCCTTAGATTTACGATTGTTGTTCCTTTCAGTTAAAGCTACAATAGTTGTTCCTTTCGGTTAAAGTTACAATAGTTGTTCCTTTCGGAAAAGTTACATTAGTTGTCCCTTCCGATTAGATTATAATTGTTGTTTCTTTCCACAGATAGAGTGATTTTTTATTTCCTTTCCAGTAATCAGAATTCATAATTGATAGTTAATTTTGCAAGTCCTTAGTTAGATTCAATTACTACTTTCTAGTTAAGTGAATTCAATAGATTAATTAGTTCCTTTCCATTTCACAGCATCTTAGTAATCAAATTTAAATTCCATTTAGTTCTTAGAATATTTGGTGAACGCTTGAGGAACTTGATTGTTGATGAACTCAGATTTGGTTTAGCTACACGATTTTAGGCTACCTACATAGACTTTGTTGATATTCTTGAGATAAAAGATGAATCTTCGAGTTGATAAATTAATGTTAAAATAAGGTTGTTTTTAGGACATCTTTAGACACCAACATTTTGGCGTTGTTGCCGGGGAGAATTTTAAAGGTAGCATAAGTTATGTCTCCTAGAGGACCAGGTATTGAAGACAGAAGGTAAGAACCTACGCAGGTAATAAGTAAAATGCTTATGCCAACGCTTACCTCCAGTTGACACTTAAGAGGCTTCGTAGGTGCTTTCTTTTGTTGTTTTGTGAAGTGTGTATGACTAGAAAAAAGGATCTTGAAAAACCAAAACCCCCACCAAAAATTACCAAAACCCAGGGTTCGATGATCCCTGGAAGAAGCACTTTCATAGACGAAATCATCAAAAAGGGTGAATCTCAAGCCTCGGTTGGACCTAGGAAAGGACCCACCCGAATCCCTCAGGCAGTAGTTTCACCAACTACGGCCAACACTGAGATTCATAGAAAATCTGAAGGGACCAAGCAGAGTTTTCAGAATACAGATCTCCCACCGCTCAACCCCTTATAAGAGGGAAGCTCTAATAATATGGAGGAGGGAATAGGAGAAACTAGCGGGGTTTCCAAGGAATACCCACCACCACCACCACCTAATACTGAGTCTCCTACGAAAGAAGAAGGCATATCTGAAATCCCAGATAAACGGAGTGCAGTCAAATTCCTTGGAAGACCGAATAATCAACAATTTCAAATAGAATACCCGGATCAAGAACCTCCTGAAAATTTTTGGCACATTTTCAAGCAAATAAACAACAACCCCAGACCTCCATGCTGGAGTATCCAATATTTGATCCAATTTCCAATTCCCCCATGAAAGCAATCCCCTTACAAAACCTGCCAATCTTCCATGGATTGATTTCAGAAGACCCAGATGCATTCCTATTTGAATTTGATGTCCTATGTAGAGGATATGAATACACCTATGAACCTCAAAAATTAAAACTATTCCCCTCTACCTTGAAGGGAGCATCCCTACGATGGTTCATGGGATTGGGAGGTGGAACCATCAATTCATGGGACCAGATGAAACAAACCTTCTTGTTGAAATATCAGGATTATTGTAGAACCAGAGACCTAAAAGATGAAATCTTTCAAATGACTGTGAAAGAAAATGAATCATTTGAAGAATATGTTGAAAGATTTCAGTATAATTTGCAAAGATCACCCTATGGTACATTACCAGGTGAAGTACTCGAAGCAACTCTGATCAAAGGTATGAGAGATGAATGGGTAGAAACATTGAATTTAATGGGGAAAGGTGACATTTATCAAGAAACTTATGAAGATATTGTTCTATTGTGTATCAGGTGCTCACGAGGAAGTACACGAACCAGGTTAGGAATGCGGATGTCCCTCACACGAAATAACAATATCTCCAGTGGGGGTGTTACACAAGATGAAGTCGTTAATCTCCTAGAAAACTTTAAAACAGATATTTTGAGCACTCTGACTACACAATTGGATGTATTGCAGGCCAAACAAAAAAAGGTAGAGGCATAGCAGACCTTGGCTATATTTTTCCACAGGTGAAGAAAGAAACATGGTCCAAGGGAATGCCCCTTGGATATAGTTTGGGTTTGCGCTATTTGTGCCAAAGATCACGACACAGAGGAATGCCCATCACTCCCTAGATTGAAAGTTGCATTCAAAGAAGAAGAAGAGGAAACAAAACCATTATATCTGATGGCTCAATGCCGTTAATAGCAGTCATGGCCTCAAAATACATTTCAGAACCCTTCCTCCTTCTTTCCTGGACAGTACAATCAATAGCAGAATCCTAGACAGTATAATCAACAACAGAATTTTGGCAGCACATGGCAGGGTCAACCATTTACTAATCAGAACAGACAACCCTAGCAGTACCCACATGTAATTCCTACCTGGCCAAACTAGTCTACCAAAAACCCCAACTAGAAAAATCAACCAACTAGAAGTTCCAATTGGCCAAATTCACAATACACCACCTCATCCTGGCAAAATTCGAATAATACCTACCCTCCACAATGGCCTAACTCGACTGTCCAAAACCCAAATTGGAACCAGAAATGGAAGCTCCCAATGGGGATGAATAACCAATCTATGGGGATGACCTCTCAAACCCAACCTCCATTACAAACTCCACACCCATTGCCCCAATCACAATTGCACCCTCAATTACCTGCCCAACCCCACTCGAATCCAAATAACAGACCAACTCAACTCGTCCAGATTATGGAAAGTGGAGAAGGAGAAATCAATTCAGTAGGGTGCAATGAACTTCGGTTAAGATCAGGGTGCATCATCTCTCCCAAACAAAATTACGTTCCCCAATAATAGGGGAATGAAAAACAACCAGCAGTAACACCCTCGACTGTGGTAATAACAGAAGGAGTCAGGCAAGGGAGGAACATATTCGAATCAAAAGACTCTGATAAGGATGTAATTTCCTCCCCCCTGTTCGCTGAAAGACTAATGATAGGGAAACCCACTATATATCCCGACTTCGACATTGTAGGGGAACTCATGAATTTATACATCAAAATTCCACTCCTTCAAGCCCTGCAAGACATACCGATCTACGCAAAGATAATCAAGGAACTATGTGGGAGGAAGCCCGCCAGAAAAATAAAAAATTCATGATCAACAGTTCATGTAGTGGGAGCCTTATCTAATCTAATTTTGGGTAGTGAAACACCAGTTAAATATGAAGATCCGGGGAACCCCATAGTAATAGTGTAGATTCAGGGTTGTTCCTTTCCAAATACCCTAGTTGATTTGGGGGCAGCCATCAATATTCTAATTATGGAAACCTGCAATGCCCTGGGTCTTCACTCTTTCAACCCAACCCCGATTATGTTACAATTGGTTGATTGATCAGTGGTCAAACCACTCAGAACACTACATGATATAGCCATTTCAGTTGATTCTTGGGAATATCCCATAGATTTTCTCATCATCAACCCAAAAAGTGGACTTGAAGGGCATCCATTGATATTGGGTAGACCACGGCTTGCGACAGCTGATGCGTACATAAGCTATCGATCAAGAACAATGACAATTGATAGAGGATGGGTTATAAGGAATCTCATCTTATATCCTCCAGCCAAACCTAGTCCAACAATTGTACACCCGCAATTTCCACCACCACGATATCTTGAGAAGGATCTGCGTGCCCCACTAACGATGGAAGAAGCCCTCAAGCACAAGAATCATCTAGAGGATGATGTAATCAGTGGGTTTATTAACAACCAAACCACTATAAGTTACCCAACATGCCATATGCTCCAAGCTATTCTAGACTGTGAAGCATAGGGAGACCCTCTGGAAGATTTAATGGAACAATAAATTCTGACTACCGTTGTTCACAACAGCAAATCCGTTGAGATCGCACCAAGGAAGTCTCTGAACATTAATGCCAACCTAGAAGAGAAACAACAACAAAAGCTAATCCAAACTCTCTCTAAATACCAGCAAGATTTTTCCTGGGAGTACTCTGATATGAAAGGTATTGATCCACAACTCTGCACACACCACATTTATATTGAGAAAGACATCTGACCTATCCRACAACCGCAAAGAAGACTGAACCCCCACCTCAAAGATATTGTTAAAGAAGAACTTCAAAAGTTGTTGGATGTAGATTTTATATACCCTATCTCAGATAGTCGATGGGTTTCCCCATTAGTCATTGTCCCAAAGAAAAACGGGAAGTGGCGAATCTGCGTTGATTACAGGGAACTAAACAAAGCTACTAAAATAGATCATTTTCCATTACCTTTCATCAATCATGTCCTGGATACCTTGGCAGGGAAGAAATTCTTCTCTTTCCTAGATGGTTTCAGTGGCTACAATCAGATCCAGATTACCCCAGAAGTTCAGGGTAAAATGACATTCACATGTCCCTGGGGTACCTTTGCCTATAAAGTATTTCCCTTCGGACTTTGTAATGCTCCAACTACATTCCAAAAGGCTATTATGAGCATATTCAGTGATCTGATTAGCAAAGGGCTCGAAGTCTAGATGGATGATTTCACCCCGTATGGTGACAACTTCGACCGAGCCTTGAATAATCTGGAGAAGGTATTGGAATGGTGCATCGCTACCAGGTTATGTTTAAGCCATGAAAAATGTCACATGATGTTGACATAAGGTGTGGTATTAGGGCATTACATTTCTGCAGATGAAATTAGAGTAGACCCAACAAAAATTGAGGTAATTCTTAATCTACCTACTCCACACACACAAACTGAGGTACATATTTTCCTTGGTGCTTTAGGATACTATCGCTGATTTATGCCAATTTTTTCAAAAACCGCTGCACCTTTACATGCTTTGACAGGTAATGTAGAATTTCATTGGTATGAAAAATGCAATGTGGCTTTTGCATGACTCAAGAAACTGATCTCAAAAGCGTCAGTGTTGAGGGGAACTAATTGGAAAATACCATTTCAAATTTCCACCGACGCCTCAGACATTGGCATAGGCGCTGTTTTGAGACAAGAAGAAGAAAAGAAACCCTACACCATTTATTTCATTAGCAAGAATATAACTCCAGCCGAACTTAATTATACAGTAACAGAGAAAGAGTTCTTAGCTATTATACATGTCATCAATAAGTTGTCATTATATAACAGGCTATCCAGTTATCCTGTATACTAATCATTCTACCATTATATATCTAGCTAATAAACCAATTACTAATGGACGGGTCACTCGATGGTTGTTATTAATGCAAGAATTTGATATCACCATCAAAGATCGACCTGGGAGAGAAAATCTTGTCGTAGACTTCTTGTCCCGATTCCCAAAAATAGATGACTCATTAACAACTAAGGATCAATTTCTGGATGAGCATTTGTTTGTTGTCGATACAAAACCACCTTGGTATGCTAATGTAGCAAACTATCTAGAAGCGGGAAGATTACCGACACATTTATAATCAAAGGAAAGATGATTGATCGTCCAGCATAGCACACGATTCACTTGGATCAGTGGACATCTTTTCCACACATGAGCTGATCTCCAGATCCGACGATGTGTACAAGAGGACAAAATCTATGACATACTGAAAGCAGGACATGACGAACCATGTGGGGGGAATTTTGTAGACCGCGGAACTGGACACAAAATCTTACAAATGGGATATTATTGGCCCTCAATATTCAGAGATGCCAATAAATATGTCCAGACATGCGACAACTGTCAGCGGATGGGGAAACCAGGTCAGGCTGATGAAATTCCCTTGAAAACACAACTAGTCATAGAACCATTTGAAATATGGGCACTGGACTTTGTCAGCCCCTTTAATATAAAGTCAAATAAAAAATCCTATATTCTCATTGCAACGGACTACATGACCAAATGGGTAGAGGCAGAAGCTTTACCAAATGCAACAGAAGAAGTAGTCATCAAATTCCTTTTCAAATTGTTTGTACGGTATGGACTACCCAGAGAAATAATTACTGATGGAGGGTCACAATTTACAGGCCATATAATCACCGCCACCCTGGATAGCTATCACATCAAGCACATAATTACCTCTCCATACCACCCACAAGCAAATGGGAAAGTAGAAAGCACCAATAAGGTTCTAGAGGCAATTCCAACAAAGATTGTCTCAACAAACCGACAGAATTGGGCTACTAAGCTACCAAATGCCTTATGGGCTTATCGTACAACCTAGCGTAACACCACTGGCTACTCTCCTTACCATCTAGTCTATGGTAAATAACCCATCGTCCCAATAGAATTCGAGATCAAGACCCTAAGAATGGCCCAGGAAATTGGATTGAATCTTACAAAAGAACATAAACGACGCCTTCAACAACTCAACAAATTGGATGAAGCATGCTTGTCTGCTGTGAAGAACACAATTGTTATCCAACGACAGAGAGAAACCTGGCACGACAATCATATCAAGAAGAAATCATTCAAGAAAGGAAGTTGGGCGCTCCTCTATGATTCCATATTTCAGGACTTTCATGGGAAATTACAGACACGATGGCTAGGGTTGTATGAAATTAATGAAGTCCATGATAATGGCATAGTTTCTTTGAGCACCATCGATGGGTCTAGATCACCCTTCCTGGTCAATGGACACTGGCCGCGACTTTACCATCAGCCACCTTCAAAAGATTATTTCTATCAAGAAGTAAGTAAAGACCCTACGATGTAGATTTTGGCTGGTTGGGAAGGTAACCCAGCCACCCCAACTCCATAAATGATGCATTTTGTTTATATTGTACATACTGTACATAGTTTTCCAACTGAGTGGTTAGTGTTTTTCTTCGTTTGTTTTATAGGAAGTCATCTAGGAAACAAGAATCAGGACAAATAACTACAATTAGCACCATCTTCTGTTCCATACTCCCATTTTGCTTTATTATACGAACTATGTCTTTTACATGTTCATGACGATGTTGTTCCCTTCTCGCGTGCTTGTTGTTCCTTTTTTTGAATATAACAACTACTATTCCTTCTCGTGCTCATGTTGTTCCTTTCTTTTTGAATGGAACAATTGGTGTTCCCTTTTTCGTGCGCCTGTCGTTTCCTTTTGAAATGAAGCAACTGTTGTTCTTTTTCGCGCAACTATTGTTCCTTCTCGCGGGCCTGTTGTTTCTTTTTTTGAACGGAAGAGTTGTTGTTCCTTCTCGTGCACCTGTTGTTCCTTTTTTTGAATGAAACAACTGTTGTTCCCTTTTTGCGCACTTGCTTTTCCTTTTCTGAACAAAACAACTACTGTTCCTTTTCATGCGATTGCAATTCCCTTCTTTACCATTCAAACGCTAGCCATTCCTCCGGAAGTGTGGATTTCATCAATTAATTTTCACCATCACTGTTTCTAATCGTCATTACAATGATCTCTCATTATTTTGTGGATGGTCCCTCACACCTTAACAATTTTTATTTTTTTTCATGGAATAATCTCTCTGAAATATCTTAAACCTTGTTCATAATCAATCACCACCATAAGTTGTTTCTTTCCCTTATATATACAAATATACCTAAATGATATTCTGCCTCTATATTATAAGGAGTCTTCAACACACTTTTACTTGGCATATTTACACTTCCTTATACCATCCCTTACTCTTAAGGAGTAGATGAGCCTCCCTTTAAAAAATAAAAATAAAAACAAACAAACAAACAAACAAACAAATAAAAAAAAATATACATATATATATAATAAAATTTTCCCATAAAGAACGGGGGGTTTCATCACGAGCCAACCTACCACGATCATAGGATACTAACCTAAGTGACATTCCCATTATGGCTACCACACCAGGGAAATGGCCTTTGACATTTTCTTTTGTCAAAGGATAAGAGGTCTCATCACGAGTTGGCTTGTTCACTTAAGTTATAATCTAGTGAGTGGCATTATCATCATCTGGCCACCAAACCAGGATAATGGTCTTTTTGGGAAAAGACAATTCAAATATTAAGAAAATATACAAAAAAATAAAGATACACAACAAAAACCTTTTTCATAAAGAACATGGGGTCTCATCACGAGCTAACCTACCACGATCATAGGATACTAACCTAAGTGACATTCCCACTATGGCTACCACACCAAGGCAATGGCCTTTGACATTTTCTTTTGTCAAAGGATAAGAGGTCTCATCATGAGCTGGCTTGTTCACTTAAGTTACAATCTAGTGAGTGACATTATCATCATCTGGCTACCAAACCAAGATAATGGTCTTTTTGGAAAAAGATGATTCGCATGTGTATTAAGGATACATGCTCATCTAAGGGTTAAAAGGAAACCCTGCCAAGGCTATGGACGTCAATGGGTAGTAGCGGCTTTGCCTATGGTATGGAATATTATCTCAAAATACCAAGTTTCTGTATGTCTCTATATCTCCTTTACTCAAATAATGAGGCTATCTTATCAATTATACTCAATCACCAAGAAAAATAACAATATTATGCTATGTGGACTATTAAAAAAATTGAACAGATTTAATTTATTTTTGATTGATTTCTCCATAAATCATTTTTTTTTGCACATAGGTGTAATAACTTTACAAATTCCACACATCAAACGACTATCATTTAAATTATTTTTGGTGGCATGTGTCTTTTTGAAAATTACATATGGTTAGGGACTACTGGTGGCGGCGATGCAATCATTACCTCTCACCCGGAAAAAAATGCACTCATTGCTTCCGCCTACACTGATGGTCGAGGACGACCTCTACATTAATGAGGGGGATGCTCGACACACTTCCTGACTAGCTGTAATGATTGGAATAAATACAAAACCCACGTCTTTATACATTCGTTGTTACTGATATTTTCCATTTCTGGCATCTGCTTCTCCAAAGCTGATCTAACCGAATTTGTAAAACAAGCACGATAATCGTTATTTCTTTCTCACAGAAATATGGGTGGCAGAAGTGTGCATAGAGAGCCAACATTACTCCAGATTACAGAACTAGTAAGAGAAATCCTACATCGCTAAGGGTGGACTGAGTACTTCAACTGCTTGCAAGGCTATGACACAAACGTCACGCTCGAATTCTTTCAAAACCTGCAAGGAGAAATCTCTACGGTGCAAGGCATACAAATTTTTGTTACTTCGGAAATTCAGGCAGAAGTCATAGGCCTCCCTAACATAGGCATTCAATGGACAGGGAAATACAAGAAGCTGAGGGAATTCGTGGAATCTTTTACAGAACCGGGGGAAGAATTGGACAAAAAAGGAAAGGGACTTAATCCCAGTACCCTCAGTGAATCGTGGAAAGAATTGGTGGGGATAGTTCAGTGGTATATCACCTGTGATGGACGATACGATGTAATTCGACCTCGCCATCTCAAATTGTTGGCATCCTTGAAGCAACGGTTAGTACTTGATCTACCTTTGTTCCTTCATACCATACTACATGAAGTTGCATTAAAAACACAAAAGTCCAAGGATCCTGTTACTCTCATTAGCCACCATAGATTAGTAAAACTAATAGTGGATAAAGCATTGAGTCAAACTCAGTTGACTTGGGAGAATTTGATTGAGGCTAATAGACCTCCAAAGTTGGAGCGGGCGACCACCACCCAAAGAGAAATTCCACCACCTGAGATTGAAATTGAAGCAGAACCTGCTCAAATCATTGAGGCCAATAGACCTCCACAACTGGAGTAGGCAACCACCACCCAAACATAAATTCCACCACCTCAGATTGAAGTTGAAGCAGAACCTGCTCAAATCACTGAGGCCCAAACCTCACAGACTCAAGCATTAACAAAAAGAAATAAGAGAACAATGGTTGCTCTTAGATCCCCCTAGGACAAGGAAGAGAAGCAAACAAATTCAAGAAATAACTAAAGAAGTTTAGGATGCAACAGAGCACCCTGAAGAACTTCAGAATTTCATAGAACATCCTTTATATGAAAATGTTCAAGCAATTGAGCAAATAGAGAAGACAACACAAAAGGATAATCAGAGAGACACCCAACCTATAGCAGAGCACCTGACAAGACACTTTTTGAAGAGCTATGAGATAGAAATATCTCAGGTTTTCGGGAATTTAGGAACCTTAAATGAAAGAGAGGAACATAATCGGGAAAAAGAACCAGAACCAGCCTCCTCTTCAAAACCAGTTGAATACTTTCCTGACATTGAAATGTCTTTTCCAGACGACACAGCACAGGAGGAATTTATTTTTGAAAAATGAGACCCTCTTGGACAACCAGATCACTTGGAAGAAATAGAGGGACAACCATATACTAGACGAAATGAAGAATACCTCGAGATCCCTCATAAACAGAAATCAGCCAAAATCTAGAAACAAATTTGGAAATTAAAGAAAGAAAACAAATCATTGAAGAAGAAGGCTAAGAGGGATGTGATATTAAAGAAGAAGGTGGGAAATCTCAAGGAGATTATCAAGGAATTGAGGAAACAGTTGGAACTAGAAGACAAGATCCACAGAAGAAAGAAAAACAAAAAGGGCAGGATGCAAGGAAGAAACCCTCTTCCTAAGAAAGCAGCTAGTACAACCTCTGTAGGAATAAAGACAGATCCTAAGGAATTAATGGTAGAAGAAGCAATAGTTCAGGATGAAGATGTAATTCCTGTAGAAACACAAGATATGGCTGACACTGAGATACATACAGACACTCTGATTTTAGAGGAAACGACTCAACTTTTTTAGCAAAATGCTACTATTAGGAGACTGGAGGAAGAACTACTACAGTCTTAGAAAACCCTAACTCAAAACAGAGGTGACTTACTAACGATAACATAGAAGTTTCAGGAACAGAGTACTATCATGACTAGACTGGAAGAAGTGCTTGCACAGACCCAACAAGTATTAATTCACTCCAGAGAAGAAATGAATGAATATCAAGCATCCCAATCTCTGGCATAGGGTTCTATCATTCATGAGCTAAAAGAAGAATTGGGACAATCCCAGTAAGCATTGATCCAATCCAGGGAAGAGATGAGTGCTATGAAAGAACACCAAGCATCTCAATCTCAAGCACATAGTGTCATCATCAATAGACTAAAAGAAGAACTTACATAAGCACAACAAGCATTGGTCCAACACCAACATGAAATGGTAACTAGGACTGAATATCAAAGGGTTGTTAAAGAATTGAAGGATATGACAACAACAGAGGGTGAAACTTATGCTGTGCTTCCCAAAGCCCAAGAGAAGACCAAAAAGGTGCAAACCCAATTGGAAGAATCTTTGGAGCAAATCAAACACATATGTGATGTCTACTCTGATTCCATCAATTGCAGAGCCCCTGCCACTAGTTATGTTTTATTCTTGCTAGAATGGTATCTATTTTTGACAGTAAAGGCCATCAGAGAAGGTAAACCCGTTTCATTTGCCATTGTTCTAGAATTTATTTCATGTTTCAGAGATCAGAAAGAGAAGGTACAATACATTCTATTTGATCTATATTTCCATAATCTCATTTTGGATGGAGTTAGAGGAGACAACCCTGGCCTCTTCATAGGGGACATACAATTCCAGGCATTCATGTCCTTTACTAGGAACCGGGTCAGATGGGGTAAGGCTCACAAAATGTTCATAAATAGGGAAACTAGTTTAGATCTTTAGATTAGAGGAGAGCCTCCAAAATCCTTCCCAACCATCATGTGACACAAGACCTTCATGAAAAGAGCAGGGGTTGTGGACTCATTGGCTCCTATCCATTTACATGTCATCCACTCAGGTATCACATATTTTGGAGAATTCAAGGAAGAAGCTCTTGCTGCTTCCAAGCTAAGATGGGATGTATCCTCTGATGAGGTTAAAAGTAGAGAGCCCTTTGGATATAGAAATTTCTTTGTAAAAACCTTCAGAGTAGAAAGATATGCTAGACTACTCTAGGAGGAAGGACCTACTTGGATGGGATGCAGGTATAACCCCCCTCTCCTCTGGTTTCCTCCAGAAGTTTACCAAAAGGATTTTCAAGTTAATAAAAAGAGACAGGACATCGCTTTTGACGAAACAAAAATAAACCATGGTTTCGGGAGACCTGGTGAACCAACTTTTCCTCCCTACAGTATAATTGTTTTACAAGAAAGACTCTAGCTTGCATGAGGACATGCAAGAAGGTAAGTTGAGGGGTATGTTGGGTTACGAAAAAAGTATAAATATCTTCCTTTTTCCCACAGTTCACGATATGATTTTGATTGATTCTTTAGATAGTTAGGGATAGATAGGAAAGAATATGATTAATATGTCGGTTAGGGTTGTTATTAAAGTTTTATTAGATAGATTCTAATTTATGATTGGAATGGTTTGATTTTGTTACAGAATTGGATAAATAACTGTCAAAGATAACCAAAGAGATTTTGGCTATGCGCAAGCTATTGAAGGTTGAAGACTTTTTAGGCGCAAAGCAGTTTGAAGATTGTTGGTCACTATAATTGCTTAATTAATTTTAAACAATCAAGTGAAACATAAATTATCAACCCAGGGAAGTCTTTTGTTTCAAAGGTAGCCACGCACTATATATGCTCAATTTCAAAAGCACTTAGTGTTGTAGTAAAGAAAATTATTCTATCTATACTTGCTGGAATTAACTGAAGCTCTGGATCAAATCACAAGAAAGCAATCTCCCTATTGCAATTCTTTATAGTTCAAATTAAGAATCCTGGATTACATTTTTAGAATAACATTGCAATGGGTAAGAACAATTGTCTTGCAATCAGAGAACA
>ML777274.1:734328-798918 GCA_009831015.1 Picea engelmannii
TAAATACATATTGCGTGGATTTTGATTGATGGAATATTTAAATTAAATGATGGAGTAACAAGAAGGGAATCATAATTAAAAGGACTTTTTGTTAAGAGAATAATTAAGGGGTCCCACCTATTAGTTACTATTTAATATACCCTTATTATTTATTATTATTTATTATCACTTGTCTCAAAGTTGTGTTAAATTAATTAACACTTAACTAAAAAGGTATTTGGAACTACCACAACCTCTTTTGGAAGAGATAAAATCTCATTACAAAGGAAGAGACAAAGGGGAGAGAGGAAGAAAATAATTTTATGATATAAGGTATTCTCTTATACTTGTGAGACTATCATTTTCATTCATTCTGAGTTTTCTAGAAATCTTAACCCTCTTGTTGACAACAAGGTCTTATTGAAGGTATCATGATTCAAAGATTGAGTCATATACTTCAACAACTTGTTATAGATCATTTATCTTAGGAAGTATGTGTATTCTGATTTTTTTGTGGATTAAGTTTCATGACTAATAGAGAATATTTTACAGAGTCAGTAAATTATGCATCTATGGCAAATCTGATTCAGATTTTTAGTCTCAATCGTTTCTTGTTGTCAGAATATTTTTTTATGGTTTCCATCAGAGGCTTCTAAATCTTATATTTGTCCATATCCTCACATGGGTTTGAAAATAGTATTATCTTTTGTAATTCAAAATATAATCAATAAAGAAATTAGATTGTTGATTTTGTCTCACTAGTGTATTATGCTATTCCTTTTTTAGATTGTTATCTCATTTATTACTTTGTCTTGTACACAGTACATACATACATACATATATATATATATATATATATATATATATACTTTCTTCTTTTTCATAGTTAAATAATAACAAAAAGACCAACATTGGTTCCTAGTATTTATTACTCATGAATCAAATGATTTTTTGTTTAAGGCTATAAACCTCGGGTGACATTCCCAACTATCTTAATCTAGCCAAGTAAGATTTGAAAATGTTTTAGTAAGGTACTTCATACCTTTTCCTCAACATTTATTTGGTGACCATACTGGGGAAGACTGTTCAATGTTTTTTCTCCATTTTTTATTTAATGTTCATCTCTCTTTCAACCAATAGTGCATCATGCACCAGTCAAATTTATATTTGATTACCAATCTATCCAGGGTTGGTTGTCCTCTTTTTGAAGGTTACCCATAGGAATCTTCTCTTGATCATGTCAACATCTTTATCCAGTTTTTTCAATCAGTTGGGGTCCAAGATGATTACACTTCTTCTAATATTTTCCTCTTACTCTTCGTGTCCGAGCAGGAGATTGGTATAGGTTCATAACACCTAATCCTAATTTGGTGGTAGAAGTAATTTTTACAAATTTCATTACTCACTTTTGGTGCAAACCCCCTTCCCTCCAAAGGGATTCTTAACCTCGCGGTCTTAGATTATTCACAAAACTGAGTCGAAGCAACTCCTTGGGTCCCTGCGAGCACCTGAAACAACTCTACCCACATGAACAAGTTTCTTCAACAAGTGACCACGACTATGACCATGGACCTATTCCTTGACAATTCGGGCTTCGAGGATGTCTCGAACTCTTCTTTCATCTTTTTTGGAAGTGATCTTCATCGAGGTTCCAAACTTCTCCAAGCGTCTTCTTAATTTCACCGACCTGACTATAGTTTGGGTTTCGCAACCTTATGAAACTCTAGGCCTTCTACCCACGAAACTCCAAACTTCTGATTCCCGATCTCTTTAATCCGTCACCACGTATCTCTCTCGTGACCAATGGTTGAGATCGAATCGCGACTTTAGATTTCACAACTTTACTTTCGTCAAGTCTCCAAACTTGTCGAATCCCGAAGTACCGAAACACTTTGCAATTATCCTCCTCATAGTTCTCCTAGATCCGATGGTCTAGAACCGTTCATCTCCCTCTGGAACGAATCTCGTTCAATAAATTTAGTGAATATTTCAGGGATCTCTCTCTTTTGAGATTTCCACTCTTCTTCCTCATGAGCTTAACTTACTTGACTTCTTCTCGACACTTTCTTTGACACTTAGCCTAAATCTCGATCTGTTCATTCCTTGCAACAGATCTTATTCCACATTCGACTACTTTGTGAATGACTTTGCACTCCTTGCAAATTTTCAGCAACCACTTCTATCTCTCATGACTGAGATCACGCTACTCCTCCTGAGCTTTCGAGTCTAAAAAATTGTCACGCACTCCTTGCATACATATAAGTTCTCGTTGTCTCTTCTGAGCCTTCGAGTCGAAATAGACTTGGTCTCCCACTCCTTGCAGAAACTATGTACACCTTGCACTCACTCAGTAAAGAGAACCTATCTGAACTTGTTCACTCCACACATTGACTCGTACATTGAACAATACAAATGTATTCATGGATACAAGAACAAGAAAATAACAGGGAATTGAAAATAAAAAAAATTATATGATTCATTCATTCAGATAGACACACAACAACACACATTTGGCACAATATATTCCTCTATTATATTCATCCACCTGAAACTTACATACTTTCATACAATATATCTCTGTAGCTCCCAGCTCTTAGATTACAATGGAAATCTACAAATTAGATTCAGTAGCCTCTCCTCGGCAACAATACCAAACTTTATACAAAGGGACTCTCTTGAGTTCTTCCCTCCAACTACTCTATGCTATCCTATCGGAATTAATGTTATCAACTAATTATTATTTATTACAATAAATATTGAATTAGATAGATAAGAGTGCAAGCTCCAAATCTGTACTGTGATCCTCCAAATTAAAGAAAAATACATTCCCCATCGATCTTATGTGATGGCTCAGCCTCTGGTCATTAAATATGTTCATAATTCAAAAACAATTGTCAGGTATTACATTAATACATTGATCTTTGAAATTCAAAATGTTTCAAAACATGTGCTAGTGCACCTAGTTGTCTTTTGCTTGTGCTTTGTTGGCGATGCTCCTGCATCAAATTTACTTCTCTACCTAACCCTCCTCAATGTGGTTTTGGGGTTGTACTCATGCACAATCGACTTGTATATTTTTCATAGAATCCAATAAGGCTTACCATGCAAACCCTTACCTCTTCCTAAATGTTTAAGAAAATAATTTTGTCTCTCATAATATTTTATCAAGAAATTTAGGGGTTTGTGGTGAATATTTCTCTTATCAACCTACCTATGTTATCCCTAGTAATGAGATCTTGTTTGATGTATTTCCTTTTGATGACTCTCTTTTTGAAACTCCTTTGGAGAAAGATCATGTCTTTTCTGACAAAATTCTCTTAGAGGATGAATTTTGTGGGAAAACAATATTGAATTACATGACATTGCCTCTAATATCCCTCTTCCCGATGATTATTCTGAAATAGAAGAGAAAGAGGATTCAGAGCATGCTGTATCTTCATATGATTTTTATTTGAAGGATGTGGTGGAAGATGTTTTTTTAATGCATTTCAACCCAAAGATATTGTTTAGCCAAATGAATATGTCAGTAAAGAGATCCAATTTGAACATATATGCTTTGATAATGAACATAATCCACAAACCCCAACTCTTCATTTTGAATATGATTTAACCAAGCAATCCATTTCTCACATTCAAAATACCTCCTTTCTTGAATGTAATGGGAAAATCCAACCTCTAGACAACGGTTTATCCCAAATATTTCACTCATATACATACTAGGAAGAGGTTGAATATGCAAAGAAATTTAATGTTGACCCCTGTAATCCCATTTCTAAGGAACCTTATTATGATGATGAATGGTAAAATCTAACTGATGAGGATCCTTTTGATTTTATTAATATACAATATCATTCTCCTTTAATTATCCTTAAGAGGTTAATCTAAATCTTGAATCAAATACTTCTCATCCAAAACCATTATTAAAATTAACAAGGGAAGCCAAAGAGTGTGGCACTAATATGCATATCCCTCTTTTGTGCACTCTTTCTTTTCGATAATGTTAATGAGACCAAGCGTTTTCCTACATTTTCTAACCCTCTATATTCTTCCTTGGAATATTATGATCTTATCCTTGATGAGAATATTGCAAGTGATAACATTAGGTTGTGCAATGAACCCACAAAACCTATCTTTAAAATTCAATCCTGAAATCATAAATATCAAGTCCTTGATCCAATTAATGCTTTGAATTATAGGTGCAAAACTCATCTTGTTGGTTGGCATGTTTTAAAGGATGGTGATCATTTCTTTTGGGTCTTAGTAGGTGTTTTTCCCCAACCATATGCATTTGTTTGTTGGCATGTCGATGTGCTTTCCTTGCACAAAGTATTTCAAGTCGTGAAGTCTGCATGTAAAACTGAATATGCATACCTCTACACCAAGTTTCATCCCACTTGAGTCCAAAGTTGTTGCATCCCTTTTCCATGTATATATATATATATAAATGTAAATAAATCAGATTTTTGTTTTACAAAAGGGTGGTAAATTAGGTTTTTAGTTTATTTAGTTTTGTCTTTCTCTTTTGTTGTTCTACTTTGATTTCATAATCTTTTGTAGAGATGACGTAAACTCGATCAATTACGTCATTAGTTATGTAATTTTTTGTAAATATTATTGGGCAGTACCAAATATTGATACACAACTAAGGTATTATGATCCATTGTTCTTTAGAATGTTAATGAGGTATACCTTCAATTTCATTTTTTTTTGTAGACTATATGGTTTTGATCTTTCCTCTTTCTACTTTCCCTTTCTTCCTCCATTATGATTTATAAAGAGCATATCAGAAATAACTTGTAGAAAAGATTAAGTGATCATTATTCAATCACATGACATGATTTTTACATTATTTGGCAAATAGGGTCAAACTGTTGGATACACTGACCACACTTAGAGGGGGGGGGTGAATGAGTGTGGGGCTCTTTTACCCAGAACTTCCCTTTCACAAAACTCATTAGTTAGAAATCACCATTAACTCATTACTTATTGTTGTCATTTATAACCAGTTAAATGTGAAAATACATTAGCAACATATATCAACAACATATCATCAATAAGTCATCACCACAAGGAATACAAATAACACAAGATGTATGTACAATTTTCTTTTTATTGCAGACTACAATCCTTGGGTTTATTAGCAACAACTGAATAGAGTACAACTCTACAAGAGAACCAACACTATAATGCAAGACTCATCTTACACCCTCAACACCAACTGAGATGAGACAACAATCCCCAACATACATCAATCTTTCAATAGGTACATGACATGTCGGTAGTGCAGCACATGTATGTACACGCCCTACAAGCAGTACAACTTGCATATATATGTGACCAGTCTGTACTACAACCCGCGTATCACTTCTGATAAATTAGGGTTTTCTTTTCATCACACACTTATATCCTCTGCGACCTTCAATCACATTCTCTTTTGTCTCTCAATGTCCAATATAACCAGTCACAACACATCCAAGCTCTCCAACAACTTACTCATGCTCCTCAACCATACAATACGAATGCTACTCATCATGTATAAGAAACCAATATATTATAGCAATCATATCAATACTCAATCATAACAGTGTTTATCACTCAATCAACCAACACAAGCAACATCACAATAGCCATACCAAGAATGCCCTAAGAATTAACTACACAACAAGAAAGAGTATCCATCAAGACAACAATGTAACCATACCAAACTTTCTATGGCAGATCTGAGCCCATAGAATGAAAATATGGGACCTACTTTAGTCTTCCAAGAGCCTGGCACCAACTCACACACAAGTCTTCATGACTTCATCCACTGTATAGACCATGTCCGCATTCAACCCATGTATGTATGCACCCTGGATCATTACATCCCGTGTATACCTAAGAAACTAGGGTTTATGAACTTCTGACACTTTTTCTATCATGATCTCAAACTTGTTGAAACTTTGATGCATCCATGAGATCCTCCAGATCATCTCTCTCTCTCTCTCTCAGAATAGATATTCAATACATTCTCAAGAGATACACAAGAGATACATTTCACAAGAGACCCTTGCCTCTTATTTATACTCTCCAAGTAGCTTCTTTAGAAGCATCTTCTAGGTCACTTAACCTATTTTCCTCATTTTTAGGGTTAACCACTTTCCATAATTAGAAAGTTCTCCATTTCTTTATCATTTAAATATTCATCCTTGGCGTTGTCACTTTTCTTTACCATTTAAATAATAATTTCTTTTTTTCAATCACTTTGACTTCTTTGACCTCTTGGGGCTTCAATCCAACCTATGAGGGTCCTTCATCTTCATAAGGCCATAACTCTCAAACCATGAGGAGTTATGTGACATTCCACATACCACCGAAAATGGTATGACAAGTATTATCCAGGTAGGATAGTTCCACTGACAAATTCATTGATCTTCATCTCATTATTCCACATTCAAGAATGGGTTATCCAACCATACTTCAAGGATAAATCAACCATAAAGCATCTTCCAGTGAGGGATTTCACCATAAGGGGAACACTTTGTAGTTCATTCATTTGTACTCTTCATCAGCAATGTTAAGACAATAATGATTCATCTTTACATCAATTCAACAATGCATCATATACCAATGAAACCACATCGATCCATCTTCATATATGCATCATGTATCAATGACAACTCATTGATCCATCTTCATCTAGGAAAACACAAATTACATTTGACATCAATCATCAATCAATCAATCCTTTGTCATAAATCAATCACTTAACATCAATCAATCACTTGACATCAATCCTTTGACATCAATCAATCAAACCTTTGGCATCAATGACAACATGATCCAACAATCTCCCCATTTGGCATTGATGGCAATACCAACTTTTATGTCAACACCAATCATTTATGTAAACATGTAGACAAGGCATGCTCTACATAAATATTCATTAATCACATCAATGTGACTATCTCTCCCCCTTCGACATCAATGGAAAAGGGTCATTCTCTTTTTGGGGATGATC
Source organism: Picea engelmannii (assembly GCA_009831015.1). Taxonomy (NCBI): domain Eukaryota; kingdom Viridiplantae; phylum Streptophyta; class Pinopsida; order Pinales; family Pinaceae; genus Picea; species Picea engelmannii. The sequence continues at coordinate 741,308 of ML777274.1, forward strand.
CCCCTGCTTGAACTTTCCTTGGGGATGTTCCCCCTGTCTGAATGCCTTTGATATTCCTCTGAATAATCTCTCCCCTTTTCAAAAAGTGATATCACTCTAATGTAATGCTAAAGATATATCTCTCGTGCTCCCCTGTGATCATCGTTCCCCCTGTAATTATGCCTCTGTGCTCTTTCTCCAAATATAGGGCTCTTTCCTCCTAGAATCATTGGAAGAAGAAAGAATCCCCCTTTGGGTATGTCTCCCCCTATATTCTCTGCAATATGAATAATATGCTACCACTGCAATATGCTTCTGCTACAAATGCCACTACTCAATTGGATCATATAACAATCACTCTTTCTATGATGAACCTTGGACCTATCCATGCATCAAAACGCATGCCATACCATGAAACAAAAGATATGTCAACAAGAGAATCATGAATAAAACATCAACCAAGTACATCATGTACCAAATTGTGTTCCCACCATGCAAAACACCCATGTACATCAACCATGTACATCAACACCATACAATGTGCCAAACAATATCATCAATGGAATGCATATGCTTCTACCAGCATGTCAACCATTTGATTCTAACAATATGCCAACCATGTGAATATACCAATGGTATGTCCTCCACCATGAACCAAGTATCAAAATCATGAATCTCAATCAATCAAGTGTCTCAACTATATCATCCCATATGTCATGTACCAAAATATACGTTATTCAAGTAATACCAATGGTGTACTTTTAGCCAATTACTATCATCCAAACATATACCATCTATGAGTGTACTACATGCACTAAACATGAATCACCACTTGTACCAAGAAAGTATATCAACCATGCACCAATAAAAAAATGAATCCTCATACATGTATGCCAAATCCACCACAGAACATGTGTCGATCAAACTACTAGTAGGTGCCTCTACCAATGTACTAGGAGTGTACCAATCATGCATCAATTATGATTCATCAATGATGTAGAACATGATCACCTCATCAACTCACCTACATGTCCCAATATGCAGTCCAACCATGTGCCAAATGTATGCACCAAGATATCCATCAAATATGCTTCTAATAATACATCATAAGACATATCAATGAAACTCAAATATGTACCAGCCATGTACCCCAATAGATCAACCTCAATCCTCAATTCACTACATAAAATACTAAACATCCAACAATACATGTAATAGTAGTTTGCTTCAATAGATCAATGACATCTCTAGCTAGCATCATCAAGATATATCACATAACCAAGGTACCATAACTTCACTTTCATAATTGATATTGTTCTTCAACAGAAAATGCCTCAATCCATAGTCATGGGTTAGTGCCATGCATCCAAGATAGCCTTTCATTTTATATTATCACCATACATAATCCAATATGTAATCATGAGAACTTGCAGCAAAAAATGTCAGAACCTGCAACAAACTGTGTTAGGCCCTGCAACACAGAGTTATATCGTCACATCAAGCTGCAATCCATTTGCATAGCCTTTTTCCCAAGGATTTACCACATATACGCATATTGTTGCATAGACAACTTGTGCATGTACGCAACCTATTCAAGGTCATCCTGCGTATGTAAGCGATTATTACCACTATCACCCATTTATGCTTCATTAAATGACACACTTGAGATTCCCTCAAGGCTTCCATTTTTCTCTAGTTGTTCAGTCTTCTTCACCCACTTTTGAATGTGTCCCTGCTTCTTAGAACTTGATCTCTAAGCTTCCATATTTTCAAATATGTCTCCCTTCCTTACTTCATTCCTTCTTCTAGTCAGGATATATGAAGTCCTCATCATGGACCATCTTCTTGTGTTCCATCAATCCTGGGATTTGTGGCCAAATCCACTATAGTTGTAGCATCTCATGTTGTGACAGTGAACAACAATGTGTCCTACTTGATCACATATCCAACACCTTATGGCTTTATGAAATTTTCCATTACTTCTCCTTGCATAAGATCTGCATTCCAAAGCTTTGTGACCATATTCATTACATGAATAACATTGACCATGAAAAACACTTTCATACCTTTTCTTTGGTGTCCATCCCTTTTGAGGTGTAAACATGGCTTCTTGATGTCTTCTTTGCTTTTTTCTTTTGAAATTTTCTTTGCCTTGTGTAGGTGGTTGACTTGCAACATTATCTTCATCCTTTGAAATTGAGTAACTTACCTCGTGCTTCTTTGAGGTGCTTGCTTCAACATGTGTAGATTCTCTCTTGTATCCAAGACCTGATTTATCATTTGGTAATCTTTGACTTTCCAAGATCTCAGTCAAGATTTGTGAGCTATTCAAGAATTTGTTTGACTTCTCTACTTTCTTTCTAAGATCAACAACTTCATCTTCTAACTTATGACACGTCTCTTCCTTTTCATTTACTTGATACTTCAATAGTTCCTCTACCCTTTTGGATTCTTCAATTTGAGTCTTGAGATGGAGAATAATTTCAATAATTTTGCTAATCTCATCATCTACCTTCTTATCTTCTTTTTCATTCTTTAGTCTTGTGATCTCTTCTTCCTTTTCTTCTAATTGAGTCTTATTACTCTCTTCTTGTTCTTTGAGCATTTCCTTTAACTTCAAGATGTGCCTTTGACTCTTCTTAAGAAACTTTTTAGTGTTATCTGAAAGATAGCTATAGTCTATATAATAATGGTCATTTTTGTATTCCTATAGACCCTCTTCAACTTTATTTTGAAGTTATGATAGTTCTTCTTCTATTATTTCCATAAGATAACTACCATCAAACTCTACACAAACTATTTCTAGATTTTCTTCTTCACTTGTAGAGAAAAATTCAACATCATCACATTTTGAATTATTGCAATCAAGGGTTTGTGGAGATTCTTTACCTTCATTTGAAATGTCTTCAAGATCTTCCTCTTTGCCAACATCATCACATGACTCTTTGACTTCATTTGAATTGTCTTCAAGATCTTCCTCTTTGCCAACATCATCACATGATTCTTTGCCTTCATTTGAATTGTCTTCAAGATATTCCTTTTTGCCAACATCATCACATTTAGAAATAATGCAATCAAGCGTTTTTGGAGATTCTTTACCTTCATTTGCCTTTATGGATTTGTCTTCAATATCTTCCTTCTTTATTTGGTATGTCTCCTCTATATTTAGCCATAGATCCTTGGCAGAAGTGCATTGTCCCATGCTCTGTTTGATAGGGTTTGAGAGTCCACTAAGAATGGTCTTGAGAGCCAATGAATCATTCTTCTTTCCTTCCCTTTGAGTTGAAAAATTTGACTTGTTCTTCAAGGAAACTGATCCATCAATGGCTTCCTTCCAAATACCGGCTCCCATTTCCTTCAAATGCACTCTCATTTCTATTCTCCAAGTAGAATAGTTTTCCTCATCAAGGATTGGAACTTCATCATCCATTTGTGTGTCCATAGATCTCCTCCAAGCTTGTTAAGGCTCATAGTGAAGGCCTACTCTGATATGAATTGTTGGACACACCAACCACACTTAGAGGGGGGGGGGTGAATGAGTGTGGAGATATTTTACCCAAAACTTTCATTTCACAAAACTCATTAGTTAGCAATCACCATTAACGTATTACTTATTTCTATCATTTATAACTAGTTAAATGTGAACATACATCATCAACATATCATCAATAAATCATCACCACAAGGAACACAAAGAACACAAGATGTATGTACAATTTTCTTTTTATTACGGAATACAATCCTTGGGTTTATTAACAACAATTGAATAGAGTACAACTCTATAAGAGTGCCAGCTCTATAATGCAAGACTCAGCTTACACCCTCAGCACCAACTGAGATGAGGAAACAATCCTCAACATATATCAATTTGTCAACAGGTATGTGACATGTCGGTAGTGCAACACGTGTATGTACGCGCCCTACCAGTAGTACAACTCGCATATGTACGTGGCTAGTCTGTACTACAACTTGTGTATCACTTCTAAGAAACTAGGGTTTTATTTTCATCATACACTGAGATCCTCTGCAACCTTCAACCACATTCTCTTATGTCTCTCACTGTCCAATATAACAAGTCACAACACATACAAGCTCTCCAATAACTTACTCATGCTCCTCAACCATACAATATGAATGCTACTCATCATGTATAAGAAACCAATATACTATAGCAATCATATCAGTACTGAATCATAAGAGTGTTGCTCACCTCATCAACCAAAACAAACCACATCACAACATCCATACTGAGAATTCCTTAAGCATTCACTACACAACAAGAAAGAGTATCCATCAAGACAACAATGTAACCAAACCAGACTTTCTATGGCAGATTTGAGCCCATAGAATGCAAATCTAGGACTTTCTATGAAAGATCTGAGCCCATAGAATGCATATCTTCCATAGAAAGTTTGGTTTGGTTACCATACTTTTTCTGCCAATGCTCACCACCACATTTGTTCAAACCTTAAGTCCAACACTTAACATATATCCCACATTTATCCTCCATGAGAAGTAGTAACACATTTTAACGAAAAAAATGAACCATGTAAACCTAGTAATATATAGTAAGACTTATGTTGTTTTCATAAAAGTTAAGTGTGTTTGAATTTGTATATGATGATATTGGTAAAACTTTGATATCTTCATATGGTATCTCAATTTCAAATGTAGAATACAAATTGATAAAAAAAAAGCCTTTTAGCACATGTTGTAGCATAAAACAACACATTGAAATAGTATGCAATAAGATCATTTGAATACCCTTTCTTTATTTTTGTGAATATCATTGATTCTTTCACCAATCATTTATGCATATATCAAAAACATGCTACTAAACTTTGAACATAACCAAAACTTTGGAAAAATTCATGGGTCAAGTAAAGGAAATCGATTTTCTTTTCTAGTTTTTAAGGGGTTCCACCTATTAGTTATTATTATCGATAATATAAATAATAGTGCATTGCAATTTCTTTGCAGGAAGGACTCGTGTTTCACTTTCGTGCATCAACAAACTGGCGCCTCCATAGGGAAATATGATTGTAGCATATTTATGACTCAAAATCCCTAGCTTGAATGACCAACAGGGGTATATAACAATAGCAACTAGGTAAATAATTGTGCAATAGGGGGAAAAGGATGAAATTCAAAGGATACATGGACTAGGACTTCATGGAATAACTCATGGAAAGTGAGATGTATGAGGGGGTTTGTGTTGGATCATGTTGTCATTGATGCCAAAGGTTTGATTCATTAATGTCAAATGATTGATTTCAAGTGATTGAATGATGTCAAGTGATTGATTGATGCCAAAGGATTGATTGATTGATGATTGATGTCAAATGTAATATGTATTGTCCTAGATGAAGATGGATCAATGAGTTGTCATTGATACATGATGCATAGATAAAGATGGATCTATGTGGTTTCATTAGTATATGATGAATTGTTGAATTGATGTAAAAATGAATCATTATTGTCTTAGAATTGTTTATGAGGAGTACAAATGGATGAAATCCAAAGTGGTCCCCTTATGGTGAAATCCCTCATGGAAAGACGTTTTTCAGTTGTGTTATCCTTGAAGTATGGTTGGAGAACCCATGCTTGAATGTGGAATAATAAGATGAAGATTAGTAAATTTGTCAGTGGAACTATCCTATATGGATAATGCTTGTCATACCATTTCTGGTGGTATGTGGAATGTCACATAACTCCTCATGGTTTGAGAGTTATGTCCTTACGAAGATGAAGGGCCCTCATATGTTGGCTTGAAACCCCAAGAGGTCAAAGAAGTCAAAGTACTTGAAAAGAAGAAATTATTATTTAAATGGTAAAGAAAAGTGACAAAGTCAAGGAGGAATATTTAAATGATAAATAAATGGAGAAGTTTCTAATTATGGAAAGTGGTTAACCCTAAAAATGAGGAAAATAGGTTAAGTGACCTAGAAATGGGTTAAGTGACCTAGAAGATGCTTCTAAGGAAGCTACTTGGAGAGTATAAATAAGAGGCAAGGGTCTCTTGTGAAATTGATCTCTTGTGTATCTCTTGAGCATGTATTGAAGATCTATTCTAAGAGAGAGAGAGACATGATTTGGAGGATCTCATGGATGCATCAAAGTTTCAACAAGTCTGACATCATGACGGAAAAAGTGTCGAAAGTTCAGAAACCCTAGTTTTTGAGGTATATGCGGGCTATAATGAGATAGGGTACGTACATACGCGGGATGAATGAGGACAAGGCACGTACAGTGGATGAAGTCATGAAGACTTCTGTGTGAGCTGGTGCCAAGTTAACTTTGTATTTTATATATTGGAAGCGATGGATGATATGTGTTGGATGGTATACAACTTAGGTTTGATTTTTGGTATGTGTTGAGTGCGCTCCACCATGGAAGGTTTTGGTTGGAAGCATTGAATTCTTGAGGTTGGTGGATGGAAGAAACGATGTGCAATAAATGCACATCACTCTTCCTCCTTTTCAAACTATACCGCATTTTGTTATGTCATTCATTTGGAGTTTTTATGTTGTTGTTAACTGATTGTTTCGGATTTCTTGGTCGTTGTCAAGGATTTGGCATGCTCCTTGAGGTTCTTAAGAAATTTTTCTTAGGTATGGTTCTTTTGGCTCTTCCATGCATCAAATGTTTTATCTCTTCTCTGATTAAAATTGGTATATTGGCTCTTGAATTTTTCATGCAGTGTGTATTTTTCTTCTATGTTTATATTGGTGACTGTTAGAATATTTTAGGTCTTGTTAACACTTGAAATGAAATTGGTTTCTAAGTTCTCGAGAAATTGCGACCTGGTTTTTTGTACATCTCATTTAGTGGAAATAATGTGTTTCAAACTTGATCTTATATTGTCTTGGCATTCTCCATTTGGGTTCGTTGTGGTTCCATTTGTGATGAAACCATGTGAGTTTTTATATCACATCCTGTGTCAGCTTGGCAACGAAATATGGGTTGTTGGATATGGATAGGATAGGCATGTTGTTCCTATTGTATAATTTTGTTGATAATGGGTCGTAATGTTAACAAATGTAAATTTGATTTCAATCTCTTCATGGGTTTGGTATGAGTACAGAATAAAAATGCTATTGTTTGAAGGTTTATCAAATACTCATGTTTCCTCTAATGTGGTTTCGTCTAGACTCTTGGATTTTGCATAAAATTTGTGGGCATTTAAACCCAGAAGTAATGAATGATTGTGGGTGTATTTGGGAGTAATTTGTGATGGATACAACTTTCATTTTTCCCTATGTTGAAATCATTTGAGAAAATCTTGTTTAGACTTGACATTATTTCATAAACCCTTGGTTGATTACATTACCCTCGTTGTAACTTGACTCCCAATTGTGCATGAATTCAAATATCGACTAGATTTCGAACATGAGTTATGCCCCCCTCCTTGTTTTGACATGTTGTTGATGTGGATATTATTGCAAAATCCTTGACATATATTGTTACTCAGCTGTTATATCATCATTGGTTGTCAAAGTCTATACATGAGTTCTCAATGGTAGATTGTGGGAGTTGTTTGATTAATATAACTAACACTCATTAAGGATGATGGGAAGGATTTGGAAGCTATTGAAAAAGGAAAGCGATTTGTTTTTTATATAGTTGTTATGACATGAATTGCTATTGATATTTACATTTTCAATTTATTTTATAGCACCATGATAATGAGTTATTTTATTGGTATGGGAAGAATCCAATGTGCTTTATTGTTTGAAATTGGATGATGAATTCAATAGAGAAAAAGTTCAAACGAAATTTTTTGGGTCTGCATTTCTTTTGGTGTTGATGGAAAGAGTATTATTGTTGTTACAAAACACATGTGATCTCCTTTTGTCATGGTTGTTATGGACGCCCTATTGTTAGTATCAATCTATGCACAAATTCCAACGAAAAATGGAATAGTTTGGCTGACATAGTTTATATAATACCTAAGTTTCAATTCTTGCAAATTAATACATCACAATAATGAGAGTTTTGGGTGGGATTCAAATGCACTCTATTGATTATGATGAGTTTGATGGACTGATATTTCATTGAACAAAATTAAAAAAATGTAATGTGAGGATTTTTTGAGTTTGGCTTGACTGATTGATGTGCATAAATTATGAGAAAATGTTTTTATCAGAGGTTGATTATGATGGATGAATGATTAAAGAACATTGGTCGTTTCCTTTTCCCATTCATTATTTTCACTTTGCGCAAAATACAAGCCTCTCATCAATCCCAAAACATTTCATTTATCTCCATGTTCTATTATTATAAATATTTAATGGTTCAAGAGCTTTAAAAGAGGAAACTTTTGGATGAAGACTAAAAACAGAATGGTTTTAATTTGTAGATGATAAAATGGATGATGTGAGTGCAAAGGCTGTAATGGGATTAAATATTCATTTTTGTATAGAACAATATTCATATTTATTCTTTCGTCATGAATGGATCAAGTTGGAAAGTGTTAATGGTTATTTTGTGTGCTCCTATGTTTGAATGAAAAGATCCAATATTTCAGTTTTGTTTTAGGTAGAGTGTTTGATGATAGATTAGTCATTTTAATTGATACTCTGATTGAATTTTTCTTTTAGATATGAGATTTTTCAGTAGGGATATTCATGGAAGAGGAGGAAACATGGGCATAAACAATTTATATAAAAGAAGTCATAGAAGGCCATGATTTTCTATTCACTTTGATGTTGACCCTCATGAACTAAATCAATTATTTTGAGTTGGGATTTTCAACTTGGTTGGACAAGGAGTCTTACAACGCCACCCTGGGCCTGAGAGACCCCTTTTTCAACCTCGCCAGAGTTTGTCAAATGTTCATGTCCATGCCCATGTATCTCTTCAACCTGAAGTACCCATCAATAATGGGTGGCAAGAAATTGTCCAACAACATGTAATTCACTGCCATGGTTGGCCCAATGTCTCATTACCATTACCTCCACCACCATAGTTGAATCAACATGCTCAATTTGAACATATCATCTCCCCTATCCAATATTCTCATGCTAGCAAGAAAATGGCTTCTCCCTCTAAGTTCTCTAAGGATTCTCCAGAGTTGGTCACTTCTCATGCCCATCATAATGATGCACAATCCCATGTACTTAGTGAAATTCATCCCCAATGTTCAAATCAACCCCTTGTTGCAAATGTTTAGTCAACAAATAAATCAGAGAAAACAATAAGTGGTGAGAAGAGGCACACTACCTCTCATAGTAAATATGGATTTTAATTACTATGGTAATTTTTTGGACAATTTTTATTATATTTTATGGATGAAAATTTTGTTTTATTTTGGGTACCATGGATACATATATATTTTTGGACAGCCAACATGTTTTATGGATGACAAAACATTTTGAATATATATATATATATATATATATATRTATATGTATATATATATATATGATTTTGGGAGATACAGGGGAAATTTTAAATACATATTGTGTGGTTTTTTTATTGATGGCATATTTCAATTAAATGATGGAGTAACAAGGGAATTTTTGTTAAGATAATAATTAAGGGGTCCCACCTATTATTTACTATTTAATATACCCTTATTATTTATTATTATTTATTATCACTTGTCTCAAAGTTGTGTTAAATTAATTAACACTTAACTAAAAAGGTAGTTGGAACTACCACAACCTCTTTTGGAAGAGATCAAAACTCATTACAAAGGAATATGAAATGGGGAGAGAACAAGTATTGAGTCATATAATTCATCATATTGTTATAGAAAGGTGGATCATTTATCTTAAGCAGTCTGTGTATTCTGATTTTTTTTTGGATTAAGTTTCATGACTAATAGAGAATATTTTGTAGAGTCAATTTTTGTGGAAAAGTTGATCCATATTTTTAGTCTCAATCCTTTCTTGTTGTCAGAATATTTTTGTATGGTTCCCATCAGAGGCTTCTAAATCTGATCTTGGTCCATGTCCTCGCAGGGGTTTGAAAAGAAGATTATTTTTTGTAATTCAGAATGAAATCAATAAAGCAATTAGATTGTTGATTTTGTCTCACTTGTATATTATTTTGTTCCTTTTTTAGATTTTTATATCATTTATTTCTTTGTCTTGTACACAACACATATACTTTTTATTTTATTTGTTACTTTCTTCTTTTGCAAAGTTAAATAATAACAAAAAGACCAGAATTGGTTCCTAGTATATATTATTCATGAATCAAATGATTTTTTGTTTAAGGATATAAACCTCGGGTGACATTCCCAACTATCTTACTCTAGACAAGTAATATTTGAAAATGATTGAGTAAGGTACTTCATACCTTTTCCTCAACAAGTCGTATACAACAACATCTTGGCAAGGTACCAACTGTAAGGATTGTTTGTGGTTAGTTTGATGGTTGGTCATGGTAGCATTTGAGTAATTGTTTGAGGACATCCTATAGATATGTTTCATAAACAATATATGGGAACCATTCTCATTTCTCTTGACTTAACTAATTATATCACCTTTATAGTTCCATTCACCACTATTAAATTGATGACTTTCATGGTTTTTTCTTATATGTTTTGGAAGCACTCTCAATAGCCCGACAATCTCAGTGTAGGATAGTGCCTTAATTTTTGGAGAGATTTTAGTGTTGTCAACTAGTATTGACAACATCATTTCAACTTCAACACTCATTGAATCATATTATTATCCGTCGCCATCAGATCATGCTTCATTGACTTGTCATCTTTTCCTGGGTTTGGAGATTTTCTACCTATCACATGGTGGATCTCAATTTTATCCTACTTTGAGGGGGGTTGGGGAGGTGGTTTCCCATGATTTTTTCCCTCTTTCCTCACTTTTTCATTAGATGCATTGTAAAATGTGTACCTAACATGGCCTTGTAGCTAGGATCCATTCTTCACTACACCCTAGTAGTGTTCAGGGGGGTTGTTGGAGATATTACACACTTTTGCACACTCACTTTTTCCTAAGTTTTAGCTAAGAATAGTCTCCTAAGAATATTCCCCTACAAAATGGGGTGCTCCTAGAATTTAGGGTGTTTCCTATAAAATAGGGTGGATTGTCAATTCAGTTAGGAATTCAATTCAACCACATGAGTTGATCTCAGTTGACTAGTGGATGACCAATCATGCCTATATTTTCTATATTTTATGGCATGCGGATGCACTTCCTTTGTACGAATGCACTATTCTTGGTCTCCACACTTGTCACTTAGTTAAATTGTTTCCTCTTAAATAATTAACTGAGACTAGCTAGCAATTGACTCTCATTACATTGAGTTAGTGTCTAGATCTTCTTTAGATCACTCCTATGGCACATGTACTCCATGGGATTGGTGCATTAATACTATTGGATTATATATTTGTGTGTTTATTACTCATTTATTATGTTTAGTTAATACAATTAATTCTTTCTCTCAAGCTTGTCTCTCTTTCCATTTTCTCTCTCACAAGCTTTATGCGATTTTTCTACTAGCTAGATCTTTGTGACAAGTTTCCACAAAACTTCATAGTGTGCAAGATTACACCACTGAATTCAAGAAGATGGTGATCATGTTGGGTATATATCCCAAGAACAAAAATGTAATCCTCGAGTATTTGGGGGGTCTACACAGTTATTTGTGAAAATAAAGTGATGTTCTTCAAACCTAGGAACGTTGATGAGGCCTCTATGAAAGAACAATACCTGGAGACCATAGGCCATAAGAAATTATAGCCATGTGGTTCTAAATATAAATACCACCAAGATGCTCTGAGGAGGGGAAGAAGAAGTGGAAAGGAAAATACAAGAAGACAACATCCACTGCACATCAGTGCAAGTATCTAAACAACCACCACAATCGTTGCAATACTGATGGTCACATTTAAGAAAAGTGTTGGAAGATACATCTAGAGTTGAATAAAAATATCCATAAGAAGGATGTCAAGAAGAAGAACTTCCTAGGAAAGGATTTGGGCAACCAGGTAGAGAGCAAATCGGATGTGGATGAGAATATTTTATGCATTTTAGTATAAAAGGAGGTGAATTTGAGTAGCCTTCATCATAATGAAGCGAAGGAGATGGAAAAAATCTTCCATACTAAGTTCTAGCTCAAAAAGACCAAAGTATATGCTCTATTTTATTCTAGCTCATAGGATAATCTCATAGAAAATGATTTGGTTAGCAATCTTGGGTTGGAGGTTCATGATCATCCAAGTCCATATCCATTGGGATGGGTGAATAAAGATGCATATATCAGAGTCACTAAACAGTGTAATATCAAGTTTTATAGAAGTGTATATTTTATTGATCAAGCGGTATTAGAAGCAGTACCCCTTGACATGTGTGGTGCAGTGTTTGGAAACCCCTACATGTATATAGAGGATTTGATATTCATGTAAAGAGTAAACCAGTCCCACCTAATCAAGGATGTGAATTTATACATCATCAATGCATGGAAAGGAAAGTCAAATATCTCTCTATTAATTGTTAACCAAGACAAAAATTTGATCAATTCTAGTAATAAGTATGTATTTTTTTTCTTAAGAGAGACTCGACCAATGGAGGAATTGGTAAGAGTAAAGGAATCCCTTGATGGATGTACAAAAGAGAAGAAAACAAAATTGGAGGAGTTTTTGTACACATATAGGGGAGTGTTCAAGGAGCCTTAAGAGATTTCACCTAAGAGGAAAGTGGAGCATGAGAAACAATTGTTTCCTAATTCCCCATTACCAAATATTGGTAAGCAAATGAAGTGAAGAAAAAATTGTAGCAATTGTTGGAGCAGGGAGTAATTCGACCAAGCACCTCACCTTCTGGGTAACCTATCATAATAGTACCCAAGAAGGATGGGAATTGGTGAATGTGTATTGACTACATATATTTGAACAAGATTACACTAAAGAATCAATACCCTCTACCTAGGATTGAGGATTCATTAGATCAGTTGCAACAAGCCAAGTACTTCACCAAGTTGGATATCAAATTGAGATACCACTAGATATGTGTTAAAGAAGAAGAGCTATGTAAGACCAACTTCAAGACAAGGAAAGGTATGCATGAATGGTTGGTCATGCCTTTTGGTTTGTGTAATGCACCAACTACATTTATGTTTTTAATTAATGATGTATTGTGTCCCTATTTAGATTAATTCATGTGTAATAGTGTATTTGGATGACATATTGGTTTATAGATCTGCCTGGGAGGAGCACATCTCACATCTCATGTAGGTGTTAGAGACTTTGAAAAAAGAATCAGTTGGTGGAAAACATCAAGAAATCTGATTTTTCTCAGTAGTTATTGATGTATTTAGGGTATGTGATCTATGGAGTGGAACTCAAGATAGCTCCCACAAATATGGAGGCCATCATGAAGTGGCTAGTTCCTACCAATGCAATTGAAGTTAAGAGATTTTTTGGGTAAGAACAATACCTATGGAATTTCATAGCATATTTTTCATCAGTAGTTGTGCCACTCCACATCATGACAACTAGTAGGGAAAGAATCAATAGAAAGATTTCAATGAGCTAAAATGAAAGATTGGTCAAGCACTAATTATTACATTTGCAAACTTGAATAAGCCTTTTGAAGTGGAGACAAATGCAAGTGGGTATGTTATGGGAGAATTTTTGATGTGAGAAGATAATTCGGTATGCTATCATTCTAAGATGTTTCATAGGGGGGGGTTGAACTACCATACATATGATAAGGAGCTCTATACATTGGTTAAATTTGTTAAAAAGTGGAAGCACTATCTGATGGGAAATGAAATTGTTATCCACACTAATCACTAGAAACTACAATATTTATAGGACAAGAGTAAGCTTTAGCAAAATAGACATTACAAGTGGATGGGTTTTTTGCAACAATTTCATCTAGTCATAAAGTATAAGAAGGGAAGTACTAATAAGTTGGCAGACATGATTTCAAGGCCACCCACATCCAATATTACAGATTTGGGAAATCTTATGCACATGGATCCTTTTACCCACATTGCATATAAAGAGCCATACACAAAAGATGGGGAATTTATAGAGGTGTTTCAACCACTACAGTGCCAAATTTGTGTACAAGAATGGGACAATAATGATGAATATCATCTAAAAAATGGATTAGTCTACAAGTTAGATAAGCTCTATGTTCCTAAATTGAAAGATTGTAGCTTATCATAGAGGCTCACACCTCCAAGGTTGTATGACATTTTGGTGTTGAGAAGACCATTTATAACTTACAAAGGTATGTGTACTAGCCTGGAATGAAGAAGATGTGGCTAGGTATATTAGAGGATGCATGCTTTGTTGTACTAGMAATCCTAGTAATAGGAAGCATGGTCTATACCATATTTTACTTGTACCCACTCAACCTTGTGAAAGCATTTCCATGGGTTTTGTCGATGGTTTTCCAACAAATAAGAAGGAGCATGATTATATATTTTTGGTAGTTTAGAGGTTTACCAAGATGTGCATTCTCATGCCTTATAGAAAGACCATCAAAAGACAAGAAGCATCAAACATATTCTTTGAATATGTATGGGTGCACTTTGGGATAACAAGGAGCTTCATCTCATATAGTGATACCATATTTCTCAGTGCCTTTTGGACTACACTCTGGGAGAAGATGGACACGAAGTTGAAGAGATATACAACATTCCATCCATAGATAGATGGGAAGACAAGAGTATTCAATGGGACTTCAGTTCAAATTTTGAGGGGTTACAATCATAAGAATTTGAAAACCTGGGATGAAAAATTGATCTACATTCAACACTCTTATAACATAGCAGTCCATGCTTCTATTGGTAAGTCCCCTTTTGAAACTTGCTTTGGATATTTTTAGTCTTCTCCCTTGGATATTGTTTATGGACAACAAGGATGAGTGAGGGAAGACATCATAAGATAAGCGTTGAAAGCAAAGAAGTTTGTTGAAAAGATTAGGTAGATCCATTTGCAAGTATAGGAGACACTAAAGAAGTCACATGAAAGGTACAAGCCCCGTGATCATCAACACAGAATAGAGAAATCACTCAAAGTGAGAGACAAAGTTTGGTTACAGTTGAAAAATGACCTTTGAATAATTTCATCTACTAAATAGGGGCAACATGACCTTTGGCAGATTGGGTTGAAAGGACAACATCCAGGAAAGGCAAATTGGTACTTCATGGAGAATGTAGTGGACAATTTTCCTCACCTCATTTAGTAAAATATTTTAGGGACCCAAAACCTCCCAAAATGGGGAGATATGATCCAAATTGGATCATTATATAATTTTTCATCTATTTTGGTACTTTCTAGGTGGAAAAATTGGAGGAATTGGCTTGCAGGGGCCATTTTAATGGAAATTCCTAGTTTGGAGATTTAGGGTTCAGAACCTTGTAGAGCCATTTTGAGGCATTAAATGGAATTTTTGGGGGTCAAAAATTTGTGACCATATCTCATAACTCCTTGACGTTGTTCTACACATTGATACATTTCTAATGGTGCAAAAAATAACCTCAATCAGAGCTCGTATATGAAAGTTATGCCTCCAGCAAGTTGACCCACCTTGTTGACCACCATGGTACGAGTGGGTGCCATGTCATGCCCCATTACTCACACATGTGGGGATAGTTGCGTGTGGACTTTCAAGAAGATTCTAGAAGGTACAAAAAATTATCACTAATTGATGATTAAGGATGCAAAAACCCTAACCCTAGACAACTATCGGGCTATGTTAAATACCGAGCCGCTAGGAAGAGAAGGGGTTCCATTATTTAATATTGTAATTGTTCCATAATTTAGCAGAGCATATAGGAGTGGTATTTTGATAGAATAAAAGAGAAGGTAGGAGATTATGTAGTAGTTGTTCAAGCCATGATGTCAAAGGAAACTCCATAGTGAGTGCCCCTTTCTTTGTACTTTATTTTCATAACTAAAGAAAAAAAAGAGAGCAGAGCATAGGCCTCATATTCTAGCCATGTCTTCTCCCATATTATGTTTCCCTAGATATATCTTGTGTTCATTTGTTTTGATGGTGTGTATATTTTCCTTTTCTTTCATTTTCATTTTTAGTTATTTTCATAAATATGAGCAATAAGATAATAATAATTAATATGGGATCTAAGGAAATAAATTGCATAATCTAAGATTTCAGAATATTATAAGATCTGTTGTGACAAATTGTTGTGACAAATTGTACCAGTGGAATATCCATGACAATTTACAGATCATGTCCAGTGCTTGAGTTCTAGCCATCTACTACCATAGGTCTCATTCGGAGACCATCTGAATTTTCTTAAATCCCTGCATCGTCTTTCTTATTCATACTCTATATTGTTTCTAGTTCCAATGTCTTTGGACCTCTTGGATGCTTTCTCAAACCCCAATTCTTCTCCATACTTAGGTAATTGCATTATATATCAAGGCACCCATAATAGTGGTAGCGTACACACTTGAAAGGAATCCCATCATAGTCTAGGTTGATATGGAAGAGGTCAACTCCCCTTCTAATATCCATCAAGTCTACAAAACCTTTGCTCACTTCCAACCTTACCAAGATTCATGCCATGCATATCACCTAGAGACTAAGAAAGATAAATTTGCTTCTTAAAAGGTACCTAAGGTGTTACCAATTGTTTCGAACACCTCTTCATACCACACAATTAATGATAACCCTAGGATACAAACCCATATTGGGAGAATTCCCATGCTAGCCAACCTAACATCGAACTCAATATGTCATTTCTTCAAGAACAAGGATTGAGATCCTCACTTCTAGTGTTGGTGCAAGATAGTTTATTATTCTTCGGTCATCCTAAACACCTAAACCAACCATCCTTTTACCAAAATCAAGGTATGTGGAGAAGCCCCCATCATTGGTTCAAATTTTTTCTTAATCCAATTCGCCAATTATTCCAAACTAATTCTCTTCTCTAGGAAATGTCCTACTAGCACCCAATCTCCCATCTCCATAATGTCATTAAGTTTTATTTTTCCACCCAAATTCAAGTTGATATCCCCATGTATCTTCTTGATGCATTTATGCCTCTTTGCTTTCTAGAGTCCTCCGAAGACTAATGCAACCTCTGAATCTGAAGATGGGTCACCACTCAAAAGCTTCAAATACAACATAATCACAACAAAACAATAACCAAATAAATGATTTCGCTGACCAATATCACAGCTTAAAATGAAATCAAACTTATTATAGACCTCGTTCAATGTGGTTACCAGTCCATACCTTAAGTGTGGTAAATCATCATCCTCGTTTAACCAAACATTTAGGGTTGAAGGATTTGCAGTATCGAGGAAGAACCTTAATGTACATAGAAGTAGACTCTCCGAGTTGATTTGATAAATCTATTATATATAAAATACACTCACTTCTTTCCATACAACTAATTATAATAACATAATCTAATCGTCATTTATGAACTACACTCGATTCTTCTAGTTAGGGCAAATATATGCATGAAATAAAAAAGAAAAAGGCAAAAGTCATGTCGAAAGTACATTAACATGACAAATAAAGTACCACTCCACTTTTGTCAAATACCACACATGCCACCGCACTTAATACAAAGACAAGAAAATCTCAAGTTAGGTCAATTTCCCTATTGTATACTTTTTGGTACAATTACAAAGAAAAATTTAAGTTTGCTTAAGTTAGTGCTTAAAGGAATTCTATGTCAAAAACAAAATGATGTACACCAAACACATCTCAAGTTAATGGACAACAATGGTGTACATCAGTTACTTTACAAAGGTGTACATGTCTAATGGACAACAATGTACATTAGTTACTTTACAAAGTTGTACATGTCTTTAAAGTGAGTTGACACATTCCAAGATAACAAACAAATAAGAATATTTATATTTAGGTGTTTAGGATGCTGTACATCAAGGTAGAGTAAATAATAAGGTGTTTTCATAATGTGGATGTTTGTTTAGAAAAGGATTAACATTGAAACTAAGTTGTATCTATTAGTATATATAAATCATTTTGTATTTTATTTTATTTGTTAGTGTATGTTTAGTTTACATGGTTTTTTAATGGTTATTAATGTACTAGTGTTTTGAATGGTAGATTTCTTGTATATAATTATGAAGGTTAAGTATCTTATAATTATGTTCCATGATGGGAGAACAATGTGTTATATGAGTCATGGTTTGATTCTTCTATGAGATAAAGAGATGGTGTATTGATGAAAGACTTGTCTTTTTCAATCGTGGAAATTATAGAACATTTTCTCTCATTCAAAGTTTTTGTGTTGACTTTAACTATGAAATTTGTGGATCCTATGTAAACAAAACTATATGGATAAATTGGAATTACATTAATGGCATCATCATGTGTTCTCAAATATTCAACACACTTCATCAAAAGTCTCCAAAACTTCACCATCCATGTTCTCCATTTTTTTAAGGGTATGTTAGTTTTCTTTATGTAAATAATTATTTTGTGTTTATGTCATCATCACGAGGTCATTGTTCTACATGAATATAATGGGTAAAATATTTTAAATACTTTGTTCTTGTCAAGTTTATGTTGCAAGTATTTTGATGATCTATGGTATGATTGATCCATGAAAATTTAATTAGTAATAGTCCTTTTATTTTCACTTGAATTAAGTTTGTTTTGATTTTGCAGAAAAATATAAAAATAATAATAAGATTTTATTGGTTGTTTAATTTCTAGTTGTGTTGATAGTTTGATTTCTTAAACTTTTTTAAAGTCAAATAGCATTAGTGATTAATAAAAAAGGATGTCGAAGAAAAAAAATAAAAAATAAAAAATAAAAATAAGAAGATGGAGAAAAATGAAACATATGATGATGAGGAGAGAGAATTGGTGTTTATGGAATATAAACCTGAATGACTTAACCACAAGATTATCAACAATGATCATTATAAATCCCTTTGCATTGATGGAAGCAATCATATTTTGCATATGTGAAGCAACATGTAATAAAAATATATGGATTGCATTTGGTTGCATTGTTCTTGTAAAGCTCAAAGATTTTTATAATGATAAGGTTGATGTCATCTTAAATTACATAATTTTGGCTTCCTTAAACCTATGTCAAGATTTTAGAAAATATTTCATTCAATATCCTTATTGAAGGTAGTTTTAATGAAGAAAGTTATGTTTTTAATAGTTCATCTATTAAATCTATTGAAAGCCGTCTTAATGAAGAAAGTTATATTTTTAATAATTCATCTATTAAATCTTGTTGCATATTTTGGTCAAAGGTTTTAAATTCACATGTTTGTAGTTGTGGGTGCACCCCTAAAGTGAACAAAGAAAATAAATCATATTAAATGTATAAATATGTTATCATATTAACTCTCATATTAAATGTATAAATATGTTGCCATATTAACTCAAATGAAGGAGATAAATGTATAAATCAGATGAAGGAGATAAATGTATAAATATGTTGCCATATTGTCTCTTTATTGGATTTCTTTGAGTATGGCTATAGGTTGAGCACGGAGACTATCATATTAAATGAGATCAAACTCATTTAATTTTTGAGTATTTTATTTAGAATATCAAATTTGTTTTGGAAACAAATATTTGTATTACTCGTCATACTTAATATTTTACTTGTTAGCAATTTGTTTTTTGTTTTTTCAATATTTCAATGTTTGAAAAGATAGTCATAGAAATAAGAAAAGATAAGGAAGAGTATATTTAGTAAATGTTTGTAGATGGCAAATTTGAGTAGGCAATTTATTTATTTATTTATTATTAATTATTATTATTATTATTATTATTGTTTTGTTTATTTGTTGATTATTATTTGATAGCATATATTAGTATATTACAAGTTTGATTTTCCAAAATTGTTAAATGACTTTTGTGAATATTTAATTAATTAATTTTAAGTTTTTTTCTAAAAAATATTTAAGAGATGAAAAATAATAATTTTAACATTAAATTAATAAATTTTATAAAAAAATTTAGTTTGAAAAAATTAATTTATAGTACTAAAATATTTTTTTTATTAGTCTCTATAAATAATCGATCAACTAGAATCACTCTCTTATTCCTTCAACCAAGGTTTTGTATTTGGTATAGAATCCTCATTCTCACATTTAACCAATAATTAAATCCATAACCTCGAGAGAAGGTGTTGGCCCTTGATCAAGTTTTGAGGAACACTTGGTCATAATTGACCATTTTTGGGACTTTGACAACCTGTCGAAGATGGAGCACTAGACGAAGCAGAGATCATGGGATCTCGGCCCACTTTCGAGCCCCTTTTGGGGTTTTGGGACAATGTAATGGGAAAGGGATGTCGGCCCGTGGGTTCATCCATGCTTAGGCCCACTTTTGTATGTATAAATATATGTCTAGGCGAAGTAAGTAAGAGACGGTAGCCTATCTATGTGTTGTAAGCTAAGTGCTAGTAGTGCTCTATGCATGACTGTAGAAGGGTTATAGAGCTAAGTGCAAGTTATTGTAGAGATTATAGAAGTCTTTGTGCTACGACGCAAGAAAGAAGGATCTAGCGAGCTACGCAGATCTTTTGTCCTGTGCACATAAGGGTTTTTTATGACTGTGTGCTGTAACCGATTGAAGACATTAATAAAGAAGAAGAGTTGGTGGACGTAGCCCCAGGGTGGGGGTGAACCACGTACATGTTGTGTTGCTCTGATTTGTGTGATGCATCGATGTGTTTCTATGTGATGCATGTTACATAGATCTAATGTTTCTTTGTGCCCAGACGTGAATGAATGTTAGATCTGACCTATATGGATGTGCTTAGTACTTGAATCTGCTAGATCTAATATGTTCTTGTTATGTTAAGTGGTATTAGATGATGGATCTGGTTGGATACTGTGATACTCTATAATTAGGGTACATTTACGATGTTACTAAGAACTGAATATTGATGAAGGTTAATTGCTAAGCACTCTATTAAGAGTTAGCATCACAGATATGTGTCCCAGCTAAGGTTGCAGACATCTGAGTCCTGCAACCACCCCTGTCTCTACCTCGGGTGAGACTTCATCTTCTTCGCAGATGTTGCCAAAAGGGTCAGTAGTTAGGGTTTTGTTGGTGCGTTGTCGTAGCGTTGAACCCTGGGTATCCCCTGTGCCAACAAATGGTTCTGTTGCCAGGACCTAAAACTATGATTGTTGGGAACTGAAAAAGAAGAATCTTGGTGTAAAGATTCTTCCTGAAACTTGGAAGCTCTGTGCGTGGACCTATGCCCTAGCGCACAGTAATCCACTTGATCTGATAAGCTCTGTGCTAAGGAAGGAAGGACAGATCTGAAGAAAAGAAGTCAGATCTGAACGCTTTGTGCTCTAAGAAAGGTTAAAGTGGAAGTTTCCGAAGAAAAGAGGTTAGATCTACCGAAAGAGGTAAGATTTGTAAGCTCTGTGCTCTGATAGAGGTAAGAACAACTAAAAGGTTTTAGATCTGGAAGCTTTATGTAAGAGCATTGTTAGAAGAAAGAAGGTTTGATATGGATAGATCTGGTAAGAATAATGATAAATATGTTATACCTATGTATAGAAAGAATGTTTGGACTAACCAATGGATGCAGGATCCTAGAAATAATTTTTTGTAGGCTAGCTACCATGATTCTAGTGCGTAGTACATAAGAGGTTGGGGATCATTCACAAGAAAAGGAGGATTAACCCTATGTTACAGTTGCAGAAAACTAGGCCATCTAGCTAAGGAATGCCTAGGTGGAAAACCTAGTTGTCTTTGTTGCAAAGCTTTGGACCATGAAGTGTTGGATTTCCCTAGAATGATTGCTAAGCTTGAAAGAATGAATCTGAATGAAGAAAACCCTAAGACGGCTCTAGAAATAGATGAATCTCAAAAAGAATTAGAGAAAGTATTGATACAGATGAAAGAAACCTTGAAAGAACATAAAGATGTCCTATTACCAGAGATCTTCAAAGAAAAGGAACAAGTTGAAGCAAGACTAGGGGACTTCGACATTGACTGTATTCTTAACGAAGAAACACAAGTGAACATCATGCCAGAAAGAACTTGGGAAGTTATAGGGAAGCCCACCATGATTCCTTCATTGGGAGGAATAGGACTATTCAGAGGAAAACTGACAATGTTATGTGGAAAACTCGCTTAGATACCTATAACAGTCAATGGAACTTCGACTGAAGAAGATTTTGAGATTATTAATTTTATTGAGGCCAACGCCCCGTTTACTATGTTACTTGGAAAACCTTGAATTAAGAGAGATAAAGACACAAAGGAAGAAGAAGAAAAAGTTTTAGAACAACAGAGACAAGAGTTAACAGATTTCATGACCAAAAGTATTGCAGAGTTGATTGAAGAACAGGAGAACATATCAAACCCACTTATCGTTAGAGGCCCAGATATCGAAGCTAAAAGAATGTCAAAAGGCTCACAGAAGGCCGAAGCACATGTTCTAGAAAAATAAGAATTATTACCCCTGGGTTTTAGGAGAGAATCTCAGCAGCGCGAAGTACCTATGTTCAAGGAAAATAAGAATCAAAATGGAAAGAGAATCCCCGAGACAAAGCTCATTGGAAAAAAGGATAGGAAGCTAAGTAAAAAGAGAGCCTAGATCGACAGACTACATAATATTTCAGAGGGGACCTCGCAGAATGGGAAACTCGCAGAAATTGAACTTTGTTGAGATATTAGACCAATGACATATGCCACTTCACCGAGGCGAAGCAATATAACCATTGGAAGCTGATATAACTGTTCGACTGTCGCTCCGAACGGATCAAAAAGCATTGATGATTCGCCACTAGATCATCAAACCACACCATAAATGGACAAAACATGAGTTAAGGATGCCTCATACTCGTTGCAAGAAGACCATTGCTAACTTTCTTACATTGTCCGCCACACCATGCCCCGAGAATACCTTTTGCTAACTAAGAACTTGAGCCCATAGCCTGAGATTATTTTGCACTGTGATCATTGCCTTGTTCCCGTACCCTCCACTGCAGTTTATGAATCCAGTTCACATCCAATCTAATCGACCCTGAGCTTGTATGTCAGACGAGCTCAACGTAGTAGAGAAAGCAGTCGAAGACGTTCTGATTGACTTAATGGATGAGAGAGTCATGTCAGAAAGAAGGATGTTTGTAGGTGTGCAAGCATCATCAATAGGAGGAATCCAAGCTTCTCCCTCAACTGCTTGCGAAGCAGAACCTTTTCGAACCATGACAAAGACAAGAACAAAGCACATAGATGACATTGCGAGCGCCAAGGTTTTTCCATGCATTCTGCCAACTTACATACCACCTTTGAGCGGTGGGATTAACCGTGACAGTGTACCCAGAGACTTTGAGTATACTTTGATCACTGCGTACCTTTCGAAAGGAGTGCGCGCAGTTCGAGCTGATCAAGACAAGCTCGCAGTGTTGAAGTTTAGTGACTTCAACCTTGGTGATAGGAAAGTATACAGTATGCTTGCCCCGCACAAGTATCTAATGAAGACGAAGGGAAAGAACTCGAAGATCGTCCCACAGTCTTGGACCCAGAACCTCGCACAGTCTACATTGTTGAATGTTATGAAGATTTTGCACTTCGACAGACACCAGGAAGTGAATGCGTGCGCAAAGTTGCTTCTATCTTGCTATCACGGAGGATACCTATGGCTAAACTGACGCATCACTGTAGATCTGACCTTGATCAATCGGATCACAGGGCTTAGCATGCAAGGCCCTGATCCATAGGAGTTCTACCCTGGCAAGACCTTCGACCAAGCATTAGCACAGAAAATCAAGGAAACCTATGGCGATGTCGAGAAGGGAATGTGAGGCTACAATGTAGCCTCTATCTAGAGCGGCACAGTGCGCCTTTCCTGTCAGTTGATCGTGGGAAAGTTAGTTCGTAAGAATAGACCAACTCAAGTGACCGGATTCGTGGTCGACCTTGCAGGGAAGTGCGCATAAGAATTATAGATGAACTGGGCGCAGTACCTTGTCAACCAACTAGAGATTGATTACAGAGAAGTGCAATACCAAGGGTATGACTTCCATTTTAGTTGGCTTATTATATTGATCTCTTTCATTGCCTGGGAGCTACCAAAAGGCGCCAGTTTCCCAGATATAGAGCCTTTCGAACCACTGGCTATGAATTTTTGTACGCTTTGGTATTCTGACAACATGAGAAAACAATGGAAGTGCAATGTCTTCCTCCACGCCTACTACAACCAGTTAAATATTGAAATCTAGTCTACACCGCGCATCACCCCGAAAACACTTTACAGGTTTAGACCCTTGATGAAGTTCAACGCAGACCGCCACTTCACCTACATTACAATGCGCGATGATGAGCATAAACAACAGCTTCAGTCATATTACAAATTGATAAAAGATGACTTGGAGGAGATTACCAAGGAATGGTCGACAGACCTCCTTGTTCCAGCGGACCCTACATAGATGTCCGATGTGGATAGCCCTCACACTATGTCGGACACACTGGGACCAAGTAAAACGAAGAAAAATGATGAAGTGCATGATGTCCATAGCACATCGGTGGAGACATCCTCGACCTCACCTGAGCAGGGAGATAATGGTGGAGAACTAGGAGGCACAGAAGTCTAGCAAAACAAAGGTGAAGTTACTCCGCCTAGAGACGAAGAGGATCCAACCAAGAAAAGGAAGGTTACCCCACCAAAGACTTCATCCTGAAAGAAATCCAGAGCCACCAGGGATATGCTTAAGACTACCCTCACCTCAGATGATTTCGACTTCTTAGTCGTTGCGTTGAATGATGCTTCATTGGAGATCGCGGAAAAGAAAGAAGTGAAGTAGGAGGAGGTATTCATCCAAATCAAGGGAGAACTTTGAGAAGTGAATTAGGCACTACAATCCAGCCACACAGTTTCTATTGCACCCTCAACAATTGGAACAAAAGAACCAGGAGATGAGCCAGCCCAACTGCACCAGATTACTAATAAATCTGAAGCTTTCCTTCGACAAGCTCAGGAAGAGACAGTACAAGCTACCCAAGCTTTGGCAGAGGCACAAAAATATATGCTAGAATAGCACAGTAATGCATAATAGGAAAAAATATCTCTTCAAGCAAAGTGGGAGAAAGAGAAAGAAATGCTACAGCAAGACAGGAAACAGTTGCTCGCAAAGAAACTCAAAGTATAGGAACGGATTCACAGAGCACTTCACTCTGTGACACTCCTCGAAGTCCAGATAGAAGAACGAGTTCCACAATAGGTGGCACAAATGGAAGGAGTGATCCAACAACTTCAACAACACATCGCAGACCTGGAACTTCGTACTGTGCCTGAGACACCTCAAGAAATAAGATACCTAAGAGAGGCCACTGCCCGAAGCACAATTGACCGACTAAAATATTTTTCCTTGGAATACAAGAAGCTGAGCTCCAGAAGCACCCAGACGTATGAAAGCCTCATGGAAAGTCTAGAATTATAGGTGTTAGAGTTGCATCTCCAACACGCACTATAGCAGATCAAAGCATCTTGAGCCAAGCTTGAGGTGTTCGAAGTGGAATTGCTCAAACCAGAGTGACTCGGGATGAGTCACAGGTGAGTGTTGGGGGCTTGTTGGCCCTTGAACAATTTTTGAAGAACACTTGGTCATAATTGACCATTTTTGGGACATCGATAGCCTATCGAAGATGGAGCGCTAGACGAAGCAAAGATCATGGGATCTTGGCCCACTTTCGGGCCCCTTTTTGGGTTTTGGGACAATGTAATGGGAAAGGGATGTCAGCCCGTGGGTTCACCCACGCTTAGGCCCACTTTTGTATGTATAAATAGATGTCTAGGTGAAGTAAGTAAGAGACGATAGCCTATCTATCTGTTGTAAGCTAAGTGCTAGTAATGCTCTATGCATGACCATAGAAGGGTTAGAGAGCTAAGTGCAAGTTATTTTAGAGATTATAGAAGGCTTTGTGCTATGACGCAAGGAAGAAGGATCTAACGAGTTGCGTAGATCTTTTGTCCTGTGTGCATAAGGGTTTTTGATGACTGTGTGTTGTAACCAATTGAAGACATTAATAAAGAAAAAGAGTTGGTGGACATGGCCCCAGGGTGGGGGTGAACCACGTACATGATGTGTTGCTCTTCTTTGTGTGATGCATCGATGTGTTTCTATGTGATGCATGTTAGATAGATCTGATGTTGCTTTGTGCCTAATCATGTGAATGAATGTT
Organism: Picea engelmannii; assembly: GCA_009831015.1. Classification (NCBI taxonomy): domain Eukaryota; kingdom Viridiplantae; phylum Streptophyta; class Pinopsida; order Pinales; family Pinaceae; genus Picea; species Picea engelmannii. The sequence continues at coordinate 767,398 of ML777274.1, forward strand.
AGATCTAACCTATATGGATGTGCTTAGTACTTGAATCTGCTAGATCTAATATGTTCCTGTTATGTTAAGTGTTATTAGATGATGGATCTGGTTGCATACTACGATACTCTGTAATTAGGGTACATTTGCGTTGTTACTAAGAACTGAATATTGATGAAGGTTAATTGCTAAGCGCTCTGTTAAGCATTAGAATCACAGATCCGTGTCCCAGCTAAGGTTGTAGATATCTGAGTCCTGCAACCACCCCTGCCTCTACCTCAGGTGAGACTTCATCTGCTTCATAGGTGTTGCCGAAAGGGTCGGTAGTTAGGGTTTTGTTGGTGCGTTGTCGTAGCGTTGAAACCTAGGTCTGCCCCTGTGCCAACAGAAGGATACATGGATATCTAACAATAGTAAAGTCGATTTGAGGTTTTATATGATAAAGGCATATAATGCCAATAGATATATGGGTCCTCCCAACATACCCATATGCCCATCTCAACTTTGGATACAACGATCACCTCAATCACCATTACTTCTCATGTCTCAAAGCTCAAGGTAGACAATTACAAGATGAAGGGTGAACTCATCTTTGATCTTCAAGAGAAGATTGCATGGGTTGAATACAAACTAAGGGAAACCAATGAACACATTTCCCATGCACTCAATGAGCATTTGTGTGTGTGTGTGTGTAATATTCCAGATATAAAAAGTATGCAGAACATAAATAAAATGCTAGAAATGGCAGATGAACAACAATATAACCAAAACAACACCACAATAATACTGAAATGATAACATAATAACACCAGAAAGAGCACTTTGATTATTGAGAGAAATGTTCACTTGCCTCTTCGAGGGGGAAACCTCCAGTCGAGTAGAGCTCTATTACAATAATATCCAAGACAACAGTTCTAATACCCTCGACTCCTATTTATACTAAATATATCTATCAAAAGAACAATCTGGAGGAAGATCCTTCTAGAAGTGAAAACTTCTATTAGGTCTTCTTACATTCGACTTATTATTCTTTATTGCTAGGCCTTATTAATATTGACCTTTATTACATCGGAATATATTATTCTATCTATGTGAGGGGTTAGGTCCCTAACAATGTGTGTTATCCCAACCCTTTCAAGTAAAAAACCAAAGATATACGTACACGCATACATACATACATACACATATTCAAAGTAAAGAATTTATCAAAGGTTAGAACATCTTTGCTCTATGCCACTCACATATTAGCAAAGGGGTATATCAATCAAAAGGTATAAAGTTTTTGTCTTTCTATTTTTTGGTTTCTTTTGGTGTAGATAAATAGGGAAGAGAGAAAAACAACTACTAGCTTTAGCGTTATAACTACAAAGTGATTTGATCACATATATATACCAAAAAACATAGTTAATCTAAAAATAATAATAAAAATAATTCCACTGGAGTAACTGTCGATTATTAAAATGAAAAACACAAATAGTTGAAGACACCAACATGTGATCTTGATACTTTTTAACTTAGTAGGAATAGAAGACACCAACATGTGATCTTAGGTGTAAAAAGAGAGCATTGGAAAACATCTAACCAATCAAGACATAGCTATTTGAAATAACATCTTGAATTTTCGCAAAGAACTAAATGTCCAACTTGCAACAATCAAAGGAATTGAAACATAAAAAATACGAAGTAGAGTTTGAGAATGTTTATGCATACCATGATAGGAGTACCCTTCTTTAAATATGTTTTCTCAAGGATTTGATGTCTAATTTATGTCCAATACACTTTTATTATTTCTCCCCTATCATTGTTGTTGTTAACTTCACTAATTTTTTTATCGGCAATCAAATCACAACCCACCCACACATAGACTTATTCCACATACTGTAGATATTCATATCCTTGGCTAGGTACTAAACAAAGGAAAATTGAACTAGAATCGAGATAATATGAATCAAACATCTCTATGCTTTCTCTCTTGAGCCAATCATGCAACATTGGTTGTGTCCATTTACAATTATTGTTGTACTTTGGTTTTATAGGGCAAAGTGATTCATTGATTTATATACAAGCATTAATCACAACTTCACTGGGACTAACTACATTTCCTTACCAGGTAGTATTTATATTTAGGCCAAATATTGGGAACCTTGAATTACAAGATTATAAACAATGATGTCTATTTCTCGTCAATAGAAATATGAAATTGAGTCCCTTTTGAAAAGTCTATAGAACTAAAAAAATAATTATTGCCTAACACTATGTTGATGCAGGCAAAGTTCTCTTCAACAAATAGGGGTACTCCTTGGTATCAACTCCCAATTATACCTCACACCATTTGGGATAGGAGACCCATCTGTATTTTGGCCCGACAACCATTACTTAGAGTGTGTGGGGTTAGTGATGGAGTTTAGGATGTAGTCTGTGGTATGCAATTACTTTAAGTACATAAAGTAAACTATTCTAATCTATCTTATCTAGGATAAAAACTAACTAAGCAGATAGAAGGCATGTTAAACATTTCTAATTAAATTTCAGAAACATATAGTTGTTAGAGAAAATATATAAATATGAATGATGAATGTAAATAGAGCAATATGTAACATCAAAACATTCACAACAATCTATCTACCATCTCAGAACAATAAATATTAGGTGAACAATATGAAGGAAATAACTATAAACTTCACTAAAGAATAGTCAACACATGAATAATATAGCCTAACAATGGTGTAAATTAAAACATTAACAATATAAATACTTCACAGAGAATCCATCACATAAAACCATTGCTCCTCTTAAAAAAATAGCCATGAGGGCTTCTCGTTAAAATTTCTTGAAATTGTTCTCAAAATTACAAAAAGTAAGAGCCCCTAATACAAGGTACTCCTAGACATATATAGTCTACAAGTTGCAACTAATTATTGGTAATTCTTGCATTCCCTTTGAAATTTACAACCCTTTGATTTCCCCTATTTTGGTCTTTTCCTGAAGCCTTATAAAACTGTACATTATTTGCAAAAGATTACAATCGACCTTGTTCTTTTTCTTTAATATAGGTTTCCCAAACCTCATGTTGGGAAGATATTCCTAATACTTGCCTAAAAATGAGTTTTTTCTAGATAGACTTCATAAGATATTACATTTTGGACATGGGGTCGATCTCTCTTTTTAGTGTGCTAAAATAGGAATTGATCAAATTTATACCCCGGATGGCCCAACTATATGCTCTTTCAATATTTCTCTAGTGATATTGGTGACCATCCCAATTATAATTCCTCTGGTATTCATGTGCTCTTCTAACTTTGCAGAAAATTGGTCTATGGAGCTTCGTACACCTATATCTTGTTAGATTTTCAATGAGTTATGGCTTATGTATCTTCTTTAAATTTTATGTTTAACTATAACTTGAACCATAACTACTGCAACAAACCAAGATCACAAGAAGAATAAGCATGAACAAGAACACAAGAAGTATCATGGGAAACCCTTCTCAACAAGGGAAGAAAACCCAGTCAATCCTTTTCTATATTCCTCAAGAGAAAGACCTCCTAGACCATCACCAAACCTAGCACACAAGAGGGTGTTGTAATTCTCATAATTTCATACCACAACTTCGGAAATCATGAGATGACACAATGATAAGTGTGTTTCCTCAATAGGGATTCACCTTTATTTATATAAGACTTGTCAAATCAAATGATGTGTCTTTTGGAACAATAGGGCCGACCTCAATAACTCAAAATATAATTAATAATTACCATATTAATTATCTTTTATATTAATTGTCTTTTACATTAAGGTGGGGTCGACCTGTACCCTTTACATTATAAATAGGGTTACAGGTAAGTCTGATTCTTGAACAATATAGCAAGGGATCTCATACACCCACTAGTGCTAAGCCACTAGGGCCACATCCATAAACATGGCCATATATCTACCTCACCGTGTCTCACAGGAGAACCACACTCACTAGTGCTCAACCACTAAGATCACGTTCACTTGTGCTCATCCACATGCACGTCCACTCAACAAATATTTTTTCCCACTGCATTACGTAGGAGAGTCATCTGGAGTTCATCATCTTAACTCTTTGCTCAGAGAAGGCTAATACATCGTCTTTATCTCTGTCTCATAACGATGCACATGTCTCATGGGAATTCACATGTTCACCTTTTGCTCATCCACAGGCACGTCCAACTCATCATATCTTCTTTCTCATTGCGTTACACATGAGAATAATATGGAGTTCTTCTCAACTCTCTGTAAGGAGGAGGCCATCACTACATTCCAGTTCTGTCTCAGATAGGAATCACACACCCATCTTAGGGGCTCTCTCTCAGATCTATGTCCCGGAGGATCTCTCACGCAGCTGTAATCATCAAAACTCCCTCTTATCTAGGGAGGCATTGTCGACCAGGCAAAGTCTCACACGAAATTACTCGAACTTGGTCTTGGTTGTAGTTATCAACACTCCCTCTCAACCAGGGAGGTATTCTTCACCAAGTCAATTTGGTGAAGATGTTTGCAAATTGTTCATGTGTAGGAAGGTATTGCACCTGTACTTCTTTCCTCTACATCAAGTCTCTAAAAATAATATTTTATCTCAATGTGTTTCGCTCTATCATGAAAAATAGGTTTCTCAAAGAGCTTCACACAACTCTGGTTATATTCACAGGATCCATCTCATGATCAAATAAATCTGTCAGAGGCTTATGAATCCACATTGCTTTGCACACTCAATGATATATACTTTGCTTTTGCGGTACTCAAGGCGACAGAGCTTTGTTTCCTGCTGCACCAGGAAATCATGGAAAACCAAAATTGGATGTGCTCTTCCAATCCATTGTACTTTCTGTGCATTCTGCATATCCCTGCAAACTCAAGTCTTCACTGGAGGCATATCTCAGGCCATGTCTAACTGTGCCTCACAAATATCTCAATACATGTTTTGTCGTTGTCCAGTGATTCTTTCTCGATTCACTGATGGAATGACTAAGTACATTCATTGCATGGAATGAATCAAGTCTGGTGTTAACCAGATACATCAGTGATCTAATCATTTGTGGACCAATCTCGTCTAAATCATCATCATTCATTTTCTTCAAATCCATCACCGTGGACTTCTTTAATATTCCCACTATATATTTTCCTTGTCTCGGGAAAAGCCTTATTGGTCCTTTGTCATACTTCTTGTCCCAAGAAGTAGTCCATCATACCCAGATCCTTCATCTCGAAATCATAAGTTGAGGCTTGCTTGTATTCAACAAACAGAGTTTCTAGAATAAGTCATCAAAATTAGGCTCTTGTCACCAACAATGTAATAGTATAGGTTTGGATCAACAATACTCTTGCCGACACCCCAAAATCATTAAGAATCCATCTATCTGATGTAGTTTCCAACTCATGGATGGTAGTATAGATGGGAGTGCATCGGGCTACTGGATCAATATGTCTCATCATAGTTCACTCCCTTTGCTTGTGAGTATCCTCTGACTACAAGTCTCGTTTTGCATTTCTCGACACTTCCATCAGCTACATGTCTTTCGGCCTCTTGCAAAGTTTGTCAATCCCAAACAAGCTTTTATGGCCTTATCAACTGGATCAATTGTATTAATGGCTATCTCCCTCTGGACTGCTGAAAAGGAAGAATATAATGCCTCTCTTTCTCAATTAGTTTGACTCCTTCTGAGTCAAGTGATTCTCTCTGAAGTTTGAAGGATAAACATCTTCCTTTGTTGTTAAATTGTTTGTAATGTAGAAACCTTAGAAATGTAGGTTATAGGCATGATAATTAAAACAATGAAACCTAGAGTTTTCACTTTCAATGTGTTTTTCTTCTGAATGCATTGAGACTTATCTGGGTCCATGATTTCACCAAGGGTGCCTTCCTCCTACAAGTACCCTTATGACCATGCAACAAATAATACATATATACGAGTGCATACCTGAGAGTGTACACCAATGGAGGTTTTTCTTGTTTTGTCAAAGTCATGATGGTCAATAACGTTCCTCGCTTGTCTGCCTTGTAGCCACCTATACCACACAAGTTTCTGACAAAGTCTTGCATCAACCTTTACCGTTGCATCTATATCCTCAACTCCTTCAATCAAATGTATGTCACAAATGTTTCTGGCATGCTTGAACCTCATCAAAGTTCCTTATTCCGAAATTTATTGTAGTGATGTGTCACATAAATGTTGCCTTCAACTGTAGCACTATTTCAGACTCCTGTCCAAAAAGATCGGCCTCAATATAGGCCTTAAACTCGGCTTTCCTTCCTCTAAAAAAAAACACCATCGATACTGCTTCAAAACTGATATAATTTTCATCTTTTGATAGCCTTAGAAATATCACTCAGAATTATCTTCAGAATTTGTCTTAAGCTTTTTCTTTCAAGCCTGTGGTCATCTTTAGAATTTGTAGGGTTTGATCCTTTAATTTTACCACATAATTTTTTTTTTTACAGTAGCTTTTAGATAGGCCCCAAAATAGGTCGAGTTATTTCCTTCTTCCAAACAACAACAAGGTGTATAAGAAAATAGGCCCTAACGTCGGTACCCTTGCTGACCAAGGCCACGAAAACCGAAACATACAGAGAATTGTCTTCATGGTTTTTCCCATCGGGGTAGAAGTAAATCGCCCAGTCGTATCCTCTGACGTTAAAAGTCTCGCTCGCAAGAAAATTCCCAACACCCATGCCCTTGGCTAGAGAAAACCCTACGATGGTTAAATCGTGGGATCCTTTTACGATGTTTTCCACGTAACGGGATTTCGTGTCTGATGGGTTCCTCCCGTTGATCCCCGTGGCGTAGATGAATTCTGCGAGATGTTCATGGAGGGAATTTAAATCCCTCTTCTTCATGGTGAGGACGCCTCCTCTCAATGTATTTTTCTTGACAGTTGGGAGCTCGATTGGCCTCGAAATTCTTCTGCGATTCACTGGCTTGTTGGTTCCCGCGACTCCAAGAGTATACTCGGACGAAGAAATTATCATCGAAGGCACAAAGCCAGAGGTGTTTAAGGCCATGTTACACTTTCTTTACAGGGATACCCTTCTATACGTAGAGGAGCATGCATATTTAGAAGAGATTTTTGATAGATCCCCTTGCTTTTTGACACCTGAGACAACGATTGAATATTTGCTCACAACAGCAGATCGATATGGTCAGGCTTCTCAACTCAAATTTGCATGCTTTAAATTTGCTGCTACAAACTTGTGCAATAGTCTTCTTCAAGCCTACTTTGATACCATGTTAGATTTTCAATGAGCTGTGGTTTATGTATCTTCTTTAAATTTTTTGTTTAACTATAACTTGAACCATAACTATTGCAACAAATCAAGATCACAAGAATAATAACCATGCACAAGAACACAAGAAGTATTATGGGAAACCCTTCTCAACAAGGGAAGAAAACCCAACGAATCATTTGCTATATTTCTCAAGAGAAAGACCTCCCACGCCATCACCAAACCTAGCACACAAGAGGGTGCTGTAATTCTCATAATTTCAGACCACAACTTCTGAAAWCATAATATGACACAATGATAAGTTTGTTTCCTCAATGGGGATTCACCTTTATTTATATAAGACTTGTCACATCAAATGATGTGTCTTTTGGCACAATAGGGCCAACCTCAATAACTCAAAATATAATTAATAATTACCATATTAATTATCTTTTACATTAAGGTGGGGCCGACCTATACCATTTACATTACAAATAGGGTTACAGGTAAGTCTGACTCTTGAAAAATATAGCAAGGGATCTCATACACCCACTACTGCTCAGCCACTAGGGGCACATCCATAGGGATGTCCATATCTCTAACTCATTGTGTCTCACAGGAGAACCACACTCACTAGTGCTTAGCCACTAGGATCACGTTCACTTGTGCTCATCCACAGGCACATCCACTCAACAAATCTTCTTTCCCACTGCATTACACAGGAGAGTCATATGGAGTTCATCATCTTAACTCTCTGCTTAGAGGAGGCTAATACACCATCTTTATCTTTGTCTCATAATGATGCACCCGACTCATGGGAATTCACACGTTCACCTTGTGCTCAGCCACAGGTGCGTCCAACTCAGTAGATATCCTTTCTCATTGTGTTACATAGGAGAATAATATGGAGTTATTATCAACTCTCTGTAATGAGGAGGCCATCACTACGTTCTAGTTCTGTCTCAGATAGAAACCACACACCCATCTCAGGGGTTCTCTCTCAGGTCTGTGTCCTAGAGTATGTCTCACGCGACGGTAGTCATCAACATATCTCTGAGTTGTATAATTTGGCATCACTCAATCACTTTCTTGATGGCTATATACAAATGCTTGCAATTACTCATCGACCTAGAGATATCTTTTTCAAGTTTAGTTCTTGTTGTTTGGAATTTGATAGGGCTACGTATTTGAGTTGATTTTATCTTTCTATTATCTTCAACAAGTATAGGGGTGTATTTTGATCCTTTGCTTTCCACTTCTTCAACTCATCCACAACGAATTGAAATCCATACAAATATACCTTATTATTCTTGACCATATCAAAAAATGCTAGAATTTGTGTAGACAAGCCTAGGAACTCTTTCATGATGGTATACATTTGAATTAGGGTTGTTCCCAACTCCTCCTACAATTGAAAGGCACATGTTATGAATTCTATGACACCGATCTTGTCACCTTTGTAGTGTTTTACTTCTTGCTACATGTCCTGGATTCTTGCTTTGTAGTCCTCAATATCTTGAGCCATATTTGTAATATTTAGCTTTGAGGCTTGTGAAAATGCCACCATAATTGATGACATAGCTATGAGAACCATTCTAGTGTCTAATACAAGTGGGGTTTTTGTGGGTACCTTAAGTGTTGAAACCCTTGGTAATTTAATCTTCTTATGGGATTGCTTCACAATCCCCCCCCTTGCTTTGTCGAAAATGAATGAGTCGAGGATGGCCACTCTATTTGATTTAGAAGGGGTGAATTTACGTAATCCAAGATCTTTGAGTGGGAAATGGTCTTATGTAATCATGGTGCATTGAGTGCCAAGATAAGTTTCTAGAGGGATAGATTCCATTTGATTTTTTCTTTGTTCCTCTTATCCTTTCTTTCTATCCTCCTCCTCTTTCTCGAGTCTTTCTTCTTCTCGCTTAAGCTTCTTTTCTTCTTCTTTTCTTAATATTTATTTCTCCTCTTCCATTTTCTTCCTCTCCTCTTTTTCTTGTTTACTCTTTTCTACTTCCTATTGAAGGCTCAATGCTTCAACCTATTTCTCTAATCTTTCCATCTTTGTTGTTTCCTTAGCTACAACTTATGTTTCCTATATTTCTTTTTTTAGGCTCTCCTTCTTTAGCTTGTCTCTTTTTGGCTTGGAGTCACTCCCCATTCTAAAAATAACTTCATCAAGAGATATAACTTTTATTTTATCCACATCTCATTCTGGTATGGTGATCCAAATTTTATGAGCAAAACGAAATGACTACAGATTATTAACAGATGCTTAACACAGAATAATAGAGATACAGTAAAACTGGTTTTCTATTCAATAAGGAAATAAGCTGAAACTGTAAAATGCAGCATAAAACAAGTTTGTTGGAATGGTGGCGGCTTATCTTCGAGAAGAGATGTGACGGTTGTGCTCATTCACAAGAAGATCATTACAGTGAGGCTCTTAAGGCCTTGTTACCATAAACAGGAGTGTCAAAACCCCTAGACATCCAAAAACCTAATGCTAGGAGATGAAGCGCCAAAAGTCATGTGGGTCCCATTTGGGTAAGTCAGTACATCAACTTCCCAGGGTTGTAACTTTTGCATACGATCTCCATTTTAGGTGTAGAATAACTCGTTGGAAAGATCTATCCGAGGAATACAATTGTTGATGAAAATTTCATGATGGATTTATTTAACTAGAAGATACCCAAAAAAACATCGTTTAGGGCCTCAATACGGCTCTGGAAGTTCAGGACCCGAAAAACTACTAAAAATAGTAAATTACCAAAATTGCCAGAAATCTATTTTGAGCCAGCTAGAAAAGGTGGTTGGCCACCGATATCCACCTGGATCAATCCTCCCTCCTTAGGAAGAAATGGTCTCCATTTCATTGAGTTCCCCGATCAAAAGATGAAATTTCTGTTGAATTTGGCCCTGGGTGAGCCACTTGCCTTGGAGCAAGAGATGCCCTTCTTTGATGACTCGATAAAGCTGGATCCTTTGTTGTCAAGTTCCCTTGATCTGTGTGTCAACAATATGATCACTATATGTCTATTGTATGTATCCGGGGTTGATCTCTGTTGGTGTCAACTGTCCTGCTACATCTGAGGTGTCCAATAATGGTGGGAAATAAGGTCGAAGGAGGTCCACGTTGAACACTAGGTGCAAGCCAAAGGAAGGAAGAATGTTGAGCTCAAAATCATTATCCCCCACAACCTTGGTGATGGTGTATGACCCATAATGGAGTGGGCGAAGCTTCCGATGGGGTCCTGTAAGGTGTTCTTTCTGCAAGTGCAACCAAACTTTGTTTCCCACTTGAAACTTATGTGGCACCTGATGTTGATCATGGCGTTGCCTGTACTTGTCATTGGACTTCTGTAGGATTTCCTGAACCTGTTGGCGGATGTTCTAGATCCACTCAATGAACCGAGTGGCCTTGTCAGCTTTAGTTGGAGCAGGAGATGAGTCAGTTGAGGTGACCGCAAGGGGAAGTGCAACATCTATGGGACCCAATGGTTGGAATCCCAACCCCGCCTGAAAGCATTGTGGCCGGTTGAGATATGAAGGGCTTGGTTGTAGCTATGCTGGACATAGGGAAGACTCTCATCCCATGTGCGAGGGTGCTTGGAATTATACATGAGCAAGATATGCACGATCATTCGATTTACGACCTTGGTTTGGCCATCTGTCTGGGGGTGGAAGGCTATGGATTTGGTGAGCTTGGTATCTAGTAGTGACCAGAGGCTCGACGAGAATGTTCTGAGAAATCGATTGTCCTGATCTGAGACAATGGTTTGTAGGATTCCAAAATGTACCCAGACTCGTTCAAAGAAGAGCTTGACAGTGGCTTCTGCTGTGATTCTCTTCTTGCAGGCAACCAAAATCGCCATCTTAAAAAAGAGATCAACAACCAAAAAAACACAGTCATTTCCCCGCTTGGTGGACGGAAGGCCCAACATGTAGTCCATTGATATGGATTTCCATGGCATGTCAAGAGTAGGAAGAGGGGTGTACAGGCCATGTTTCTTAGTGGTCATTTTGGAAATAACACAGGCAATGCAGGACCTAATATACTTGTTGACCTCTTGTCAAAGTTTTGGCCAGTAGAAATGTTTATGTAGCATCGCCACTGTCTTTTCGACATCAAAGTCTCCTACCACTCAACTGTAGTGGGATTCCTAGATCAGCTTCGCTTGCTCGCTTGATGGAATGTAGATATGGCCCATATGACACAACAACCCATCCTGAAGATGGAAATTATTGACAACTGGGTTTGCATCCAACATTTGGTAGGTGGTGGCGAAGTCTAGGTCTGTCTCATAAAGTTGGGTCCATCCAGAGGTTTCATGGCTACAAGATTATAGCACCGTGTTGAGTGTCATGCTTTGCGGTCTACTAAGGAAATCGGTGACATGATTGGTGCTTCATGTGTTATACTTGATGTTGCGGTGGAATTGTTGTAAGTATGTGGACCACTTTTGATGGCAGTCATTCTGTAATCTTCCTTGTGTCTGCATGAACTGCAATGGCTTATGATCAGTATGGATGATTGTTTCCTTCCCAAGAATGTAATGTCTCCACTGGCGGTAGGTTTACACAATGGAGTACATTTTTTTTTCATAATTAGGGTACTTACGAACAACATCGGATAATGTCTCACTATGATAGGCCATGGGGTGGTTGTGCTGAGTGAGAACGACGCCCATGGCATAGTCTGAAGAATCTATCTCGATCTCAAAGGGATGTTGCAGGTATGGTAGTGAAAGTACTGGGGTTGAACACAAGTTTTGCTTCAAATCATCGAACGCTTGTTGTTGGGACCAACCCCACGCAAATTTTTCGTTACCACCACCCCAGGTTATTTGGTTGAGGGCCCATGCAATATGGGAGAATCCCAACATGAACCTGCAGTATAAATTAGCAAGGCCTAAGAAGCTCCAAAGCTCTGTGAGTGTGGTTGGGGATGGCCAGTCACAGATGACTTGGATCTTGGCTGGATCCACATGTATGCCATTCTGATCAACGATGTAGCCCAGTTAATGGACCTTGTCCATGCCGAAGGAGAATTTTTCCAAGTTGGTGTATAGCTTGTGCTACTGCAGGGTGTGCAAAACTTGTTGAATATGCAGCAAGTGTTATGCCAAAGACTTGTTGTAAATGAGAATGTCATCCATATACACCACTATAAAAGTATTGGTGAATGGTCACATGATATCATCCATCATCCTCATGAAAGTGGTTAGATCATTTGTCAAACCAAAGGGCATGACCAACCATTCAAAAAGGCCTTCCTTTGACTTGAAGGTGGTTTTCCATACATCTTTCTGTTCTATCGGGACCCGGTGGTATCTAGACTTCAGATCAATCTTACTGAATTATTTGGCCCCCATGAGTTGATCAAGGAGGTCTTCAATTTGGGGAATTGGGTACCAGTTTCTGACTGTGATTTTATTCAGGGCCCAATAATCAATGCAGAGTCACCAGGTTCCATATACTTATGTACCGACACGATTGGGATCCTGCAAGGCGATGAGATGGGATGGATAGTCCCCTTGTGGATTAGTTCTTGGATCTGTCGCTTGATCTCCTCATTCTCTAACATAGAGTGGTGATAGACTATCCCATTGGGCAATGGTGCACTGGGGGTCAAATCAATGGGGTGATTGACCTGATAGTACAGAGGTACCCCGGTAGGTGAGGAGAAGATATCCAAGTATTCTTCGACAACCTTATCTACTTTCTTCTGTTGTGTGGAGAGGACAGTCGCAGAGACCCTGGATGTGGTTGTGATCTGTTTCTCATTTCGAGAGCGAATCATGAAGAAGAAAAACTTCTCCATCTAAGAGATGACCTTCCTATATTGCTTGGCAAAGATCAAGGAAATAACACTAGGTGGGACTGCCTCGGGTATCCTATACAATTTTCTGTTCAAAGTAATAATAACACTCTGAGGCCTAGACTCATATACAACATGACGTTTCCATAAATAAGGTTGGCCCAAAATAACATCACAAACTTTGAGAGGAGAAACATCACGCAATACCTCATCTCTGAAGGGCTTGATGCCGTACGAAAATCGAAACGGTTGGCTGACACGGAGATCACTTCCTTAGAGGAGAGATCCAATGGTGTAGGGTTGTGGGTGCGATGTTGTTGGCAGGGCTAGCCACTGGAAAACCTCTACTGAGATGAGGTTCTTCTAGCTACCACTATCGATGATGAAGTGCAGCGAGGTGCCTTTTACCCACATCTGTGAATGGAAGAGGCACTCTCTTTCTTCTGGCTCGTCTGGTTCATCGGGATCGAGCTTGGTGGTAGAAAAGGTGGCATTAGGTTCTGCGTCAATGATCTGTCTTCCCCTTTCTGGTTCTGACTTAGAGTCAGAACCCGCATCTGATTTAGAGGCTTTAACTTCTGCCACCAACATCTGGTTTGAGCAGCAGTCAACAGTGTTATGCCAAGGAATCTTATGGAAGTCACACCACTTCCCAGTATCTTTCTTTGTCTTTCCTATGTCCTTCTTTTCTTGCGGCATGGAATGGTTGTCTTGATACTGTCCATATTTTCTCTGTCCTTTTTTCTGTGGGTTGGGGTCGCCCTTTCCTATCTTTTGTTGTGAGGGGTTCCCAGTCCCAAATTACTGCGTCTTTTGTTTGAGCTTCTGCTCAATTTTGATGGCATATCGGTAAGCCGTTCCCAAGGACGAGATGTCCAGAAATTCCATTTCATTCTAGATGTATCTATGCAGAGTACCACGATACATGAGCACCAGATGTCACTCTGAATCTTTGATACCCATCTTGGTGCACAAGGTATGGAAGATATTTGTAAACTCTGGCACTACTTGGTCCCTTTCTTGGCGCAGTGTGTTCTATTTGGTATACTAGTCGTCATAACTTCCAACAGGGTAGTATTGTTCCTTAATAGCATACCTGAAGGATTCCCATGTGGTCATGACTGTAAATAATGAGGGTTCCTTTGTTTCCTTTTGCTCACAGAAAGTTTCCCACCAATCTTTGACATGGGGAACGACTTTGAGTAGCGCAAAAGTAATATTTTCTCTATTCAAAAAGTTATGGGCAAAAAAATACCCTTCTAGTAGATTCAATCACTTGTCCACACCATTTGCGTCTATCTAACCCTCAAATACAGGAATATCGAAGTTTATTTGTACCTTGAAGGGGGTGGCACCTCCACTCGAAGAAGATGTGTCGATTGTTAGTAGCCACCAAAGGATTTGCATGAAACTATCCATCATCTCGTTCCTTTGTTGCATGAGGGCTTCCTCAAGAAACATTTTGAAATGATCTCTTGTCCCGTCATTTTTCTTTTCTCCTTCCATGAGAGGTTGCTTGGGCATGCGAGAGCTTTGGTCCTCAAGAGAAACAATATCAAGACCCAATTCTTTGTACACTAACCTCATTGGGGACATGCATTAACACGACAAGGAGCAGACCCCTCTGATACCGTTGATGTAGATTTTATGAGCAGAACGAAATGACTACAGATAATTAACAGATGCTTAACACAGAATAATAAAGATATGGTAAAACTGGTTTTCTATTCAATAAAGAAATAATATGAAACTATAAAATGCAGCGGAAAACAAGCTTGTTGGAATGGTGGCGGCTTATCTCTTAGAAGCGATGTGATGGTTGCACTCATTTGCAAGAAGATCATTAATATGAGGCTCTAAAGACATTTTTACCATAAACAAGTGTGTCAAAAATCCTGGACATCCAAAAACCTAACCCCGGGAGATGAAGTGCCAAAAGTGATGTGGACCCCATTTGGGTAAGTCAGTACATCAACTTCTCGGGGTCGTAACTTTTGCATACGATCTTCGTTTTAGGCGTACGATAGCCCGTTGGAAAGATCTATCTGAGGAATACAACTATTGACAAAAATTTCAAAACGAAATTTTCTATCCAGAGGATACCCAAAAAAACGTCGTTTAGGGCCTCAAAACGACTCTGAAAGTTTAGGACCCGAAAAACTGCTAAAAATATTAAATTACCAAAATTGCTAGAAAGTTGTTTTGAGCCAACTGGAAAAGGTGGGTGGCCACCAATATCCACCTAGATCATATGGCCACCTATACTTGTATGGTTTTCAATGATGGATGACAACATCTAGTAGGTCATGTCGTTATAGTTTTTCCTTGCCAAAATGGAAATTTTCCAATGTCTCTACTTCTGCCAGTGCCTCCTTGCTATCTTTGGAACTATTGGACTCTACATAAAATAACAATGAGGTTCAAGGGGATTTCTTGTCTCAAATCAAAGTCACTCCAAATCCATGGAAAAGGTTTTGATAGGTAATTTCCTAGAGAGCTAGTCTATCCAATATGAATTTGGGGAGAAGATGGGGAGCTTTTGTAGCTCCAAAGACTATGATAAATGTCCCCCTCTCGATGATGCATCATTCACCCACCCCACTAAAAATATGCATTGCTTTATCTGACATGAAATTGGTTGATGCATGGAATGATAGTTGATATTAGGGAATAATGAATTTCTCACATATTTTGGTATAGTGTATTTTATACTTATGTTCCCACAAATTTTAGAAATAGATATGCATCGACGAGTCATTCGGTTGTCATTTCCAGTCCATTCTTGGAAAGGAATTGAATACACATGTTGTGTCCAGTAGATAAGAGGCCACATAGAAGGTTATATGCTTTCCCAAATCCTTGTGTTTGGTTGTCAAGATGACCTAAACCAATGAAACAAAGAGGATTTATCCCCAATTGAAAATTGTGTATGTTTTACTGACTGGGTACATTAAAGGCATCGATGACTCCTTGAATTTTGTAGAATATGCTTCACCATATAGCCTACTCATAATAGACACTTCAATTTTGTATAGGGTGCTCATTAGGCTATTTGGGTAGGTCCCTATCCTCCTATACCTGAATAGATTTCCAAGTACCCACCAGGTCTTCATGATATCAATGCAATTTAATGGAAATTGAAACATCCACTCATTATTAAGGTCAAATTTTGTTGTAGGTAACTCATAAAATATATATAGGGAATAAGTCTAGAACAAAGCAATGAAATTCCAATCAATGTCAGTCTAGATGATGAGCCAAGTGACAGCCTCCACATAGGGAAACACACCACACGATTCAACTACTTTGTGCAATTGATAATGCTCAATAGACGGGTATAATCCTTCATCTATATTATAATCTTCAAGGAGCAATGGAATCTCTAGGTAAGTCTCTTCACAAAACAATAGTACAGGTCTCCCCACTTGAATATTGTGCCAATTTCCATGCAACATTTTGTGGCATCATATGTTGGTTCAAGCATATCAATGTTCATCTACATATTTACATCCTCATGTCTTGGGATGAACTCAATGATGGGATCCTTCTACTTTATATACATCTTGGAAGCCATGCTAGGATCCCACAACTCATCCATGTCAACAACAATATACATTAATAACTTTAGCTTCAAAAGAAAAAATACAAATGCTCTTGTGTAAATAGTTAACAAGGTTTTTTTAAGAAGCTCTTATCTTTTAAAATTGGTCATCTTTAGGGGGGGAGGGAATCATTGTTCATGTTCAGTGTAACCCCCACAAAACTTGCATAATTTACAAATTGCACCAAGGGATAGTTTATTTTCACTCGATTCAAGCTAGAAAAGGGAAAGGAACTTTTCCTCTATGGGGTTTCATTTAGAAATTAAACATTTTCCCCCCTTTCTTTCAATTTGAGGCTTTCTTTATTTCTCTTTCATGTAGAATAAAAAAATAGTGATCCAATAACCCGCATGCTCCACCCTTCATCGATAGTATCAAAGAATGAATATGAAAACCAATTTTGAATATGAGCATTACATAGCTCCTAGCGACCAACAAGATGAATATGAATCCTTTCACACTAATGTATGGGAGAACAATTGATTAATTCTCACTTAGTTTGAATTCCTCATGAGTTTCTCTCATTATTGTAGGAAAGGTATTCATTTATACTTAATATATTCCAAGAAGTGATGTCAATTGACCCCAATCGTGACTGAGGTTGTACTACAAAACAACCCAGAGATAGAGCCATAGAGTGGTCTTTATTCCTACCCCACCATTGTTTGGTGACATCAATTGAAATATTTAGGATGCCCCCAAGGTATTGATTTTATCAATGCTTACACAAGAAGATATAATGTGTATTTGTTGTCAAAACAAGGGACAACATTTGGAATGCAAACTCCATGAGAAGTATATGAAATCAAAATGATTGTGTGTCGATTTCAATATATAAGGAGGGATCCCCACTCAATATGAAAATGAGGATTATTGTGATTGGATTCACCTAGTATAGATTCCACTATTGTGAAACTTCTATGAAAAGTGATGAGTAGGTTTGAACTGGGATCGAGGCCAATATTATTTAGAATCTGGGGTGTATTTTTATCTTTTTCTTACAACTTATGAAGCCTATCCATAGAAATTTGAGCTATGTACAACAACACCTTCTTGTCCTTGATTGTATCTAACAATGTAAGCAGTTGTGTAGACAAGCCTTGAAAACTCTTTTAGGTTGGTATACATTTTCCTTAGGGTTGTTCCTACCTCCACCTACAATTCAAAGGCATATGATCTGAACTATGTGACACTAATATTATCTCACCTTTGTATCATTTTACTTCTGGCATCTATTCTTGGATTCTTTCTTTGCAGGCCTCATTCTCCTGACCCATGTTTATGATATTTAGCTCTCATGCTTGTGAAAATGCTACCCAAACTAATTCCATAGCTATGGGATCCCTCTTAGTGTCTATTGCAAGTGGGGTTTTTATGGTTACTATGAGTGTTGGCACCCTTGGTAATTTTAGCTTCTTATGGGATCGCTTCACAATCCACCCCTTGCTTTGTTGAAAATGAATGAGTCCATAATGGACACTCTATCTAATTCTGAAGGGGTGAATTCTCCCAATCCAATCTCTCCAAGTGGGAAATGGCCTCTTGTAATCCTAGTTCATGGAGTGATGAGAGAAACATTTTTAGAGGGACCATGTCCATTTGATCTATGTTATGTGCCTCTTCTTGTTTCTTTATGTCCTCCTCCTCTTTCCCAAGTCTTTCTTCTTTTTCTCGCTTATGATTCTCTTCTTCTTACTTTCTTAATATTTCTTTCTCTTCCTCCATTTTCTTCCTCTCCTCTTCTTCTTGTTTCTTCGTTCATGATTCCTACTAAAGCGTCCGTGCTTCAACCACTTTCTCTAATCTTTCCCTCTCTACTACTATCTTAGTTACAACTTCTCTTTCATGGCTTTTTGTAACATCCCCANATATATATATATATATATATATATATATATATATATATATATATATATATATATATATATAACATGCATTTTAATAAAAAATTAAAACACATAACACAGAGTTATTGTTACCATTCATATTCAAAACAAGATTAACAGTAAATCCACATGTAATGGAATACATGATAACATTGAAGCATCATAGGTATGCATAACATAAAATTAAGCACATAAATTATACTTATATTTCAACTGGAATAACACCACCAAATGTGTGCAGACCTTCCATGAACCTCCCAGACTTAGACCACACTCCTCATAACTCTCAGCAGTAGGTCACCCCTGAGCTAGGACTAAGTTCCACCGGGCAAGGTAATCCTAGGCTAGGCAAGGTCAACATGAAGACACATAGTTTATAAGGAAGGATTCTCTCCTAGGAGCCACTTATGTCCACTACTTACAGAATCTCATTCCCCACATTCCTGTCCCACCCCAGGAGTATACACCTTTACTTTCACACGGTGCATCGGTTTCTTCACCTCCCTTGCCTTAGGCTTCAATAACAGGTCAGACCATAATTATCAGAGCTCTGTAGAAGCTACATGACCCATTCCATGAGAACTCACTTTCTCAACATACTCTCTCACCTGGAGAGAGTTTCTCACGGGCCTGACAACCTGCCTCTTCAACAACAACCACTTCTCTCACCTGGAGAGAGTGTTGCACACAGGCCTAATAGCCTGCTTCTTCAAATTCTTTCCTGCACAAGGAGGACAACATAAATACTCAACAAGAAACAAACAATGACAGAAACCACACCCATCCAAGAGACTGCATGACCGCAACAACCCGTAGTTATAACACACATGAAATAAACATTTACGTGATGCTCAGGCTTCATAGAAGACACAGGTCAACTTCACGTGTTTAATTTTTAGAGGTGCGTGGCTTATGCATAGGTCCAGCATAGAGATAAAACCGGTTCAGACGGAGGATGTGTCAGCTTCTCAATAAAACAGGATAGACAACGATCAGTTCCCCTCACAGTTTTTTGGTTTCAAAGCTGCATGTGGGTATGCAAGGATCAGTTCCCCAACAAAACATGATAGACAATGACTGCCTGAATGGAGGATGAACCCCCAACACAAATTGACTCATTCGTTTTAACTACATGTGCCCAGGTTAACACTTCTCTTCCTGGAGCCGCATGAGTTCCACTTAGCACTCATTCCCTTTCCAAGAACTTAGGACAACACTTGGTCAATTGTACACCTTAGCCTTTAGGAAATAATAATAAATTATTATCCCCTTTAGAGGTAATCCCACCAGATTATCCCTTAGACCCACACACTTAGCCTCCTCCCTTACCTAACCCTATGGAAACTTATTCCCCCTATTGTCGCAAGAGTTGGTTCTAGGCTGTAACAGAGCCAAGCCTTAACACATTTTAAATGAAATAAATTTTGTCACTCAGACTTGATTTGGGTTGCGTACAAGTAAATTCGAGATAACCATGAAACAATTTTGATTAGAAGTTGCCCCTTCCAACCCGAGAGGGATCTCTCGAATATATGTCACGATAGGATGTTCAATAAGCTTAACAATGGGAAGATCTATGGGTAATAGAAAGTTTTGAGGCTTTTAGGGTTGATGGGTTGGACCAGAAAGTAGTCCATTGGGCATGGAGTTAAATGATCAAGCAAGTAATAAGAGTGTTTCGACAATGGAAATCCATGGAGCAGAGGCAAGATAGAAGTTGATTACAGAGGGAAGGATTTATAAAAAGTATGGCAACAGAATAAAGAGAAAACATATCAAAATACAAGGAGCAATTAGAAGTGAGTGAATTCCAAGCATAAATTAGTGGAAATAGATAGTTGGGACAAAGCATCTAGCAAAGGATGAATTCTGAACCTTCAGATCGCAGTAAGAAATAACCTATAACCTATCCTGCAATAGAGCATCTAACAAATCGATGAATTCCATTGCAAACACATGTTACAAATCAAGAAGATAAAGTGAATGGAAAAACCAGTCTGCAACAGAGCATCTAACTGAGGATGAATTCTATTACAAAATAGTTACAAATCGAGAAGAAAATATATATGGAGATATATTGAAACTAATAAAATGGACAAACTCTTCAAGCAACATCACAAGAATCTCTGATGTAGATTAAAAATGGCTCTGTACTCGTTTATTTAAACAAGAAAACAAATGATACAGCCCAGGATTACTATTCCTGTGTGTCTTTTTCCCCCCTTGTGTTTACAAATCTGCCTCATATATGTATTGAGGTCGAAATCCTCTCTAATCTAAAAGATAACAATAGTTACAATCAATTATTGAAACTTTTTTCCATAGAAAATGTGCCAAACTGCCGAAAAATAGGGCTACAGTTATGGCTCTATATCTCACGAATCGTGACATATGTGTATAAAATGAAAGATAATTTTGTGAATCTATTTATTCTGAGCAAAAACCTCTCTCAGTTCCCTTAGAAACCTTTTCATTTTCCCCAAATTTTCATTTAACAAACATGTGTGAAAGCAGGAAAATATGAAATCCGAAAATTAGGGCTCAGAGATGGATTTGATTCTCCCAATCTGTGACACCTGTAAAAAAAATGAAAGATCCTAATTATCTCTGATGTTTTAGGCACAAAATCATGCAACCATTTCTCAAAATGATACTCCTGTCACTCAGAATCCTCATTTGAAAATGATGACTCAACAGAGTAACAAATGACACATTTCAGAAAATGAACCTCATCTTCCATGGGAATTTTGACTGCCTTACCTAGCTCAAAATTAAATTCTGAAGCCACCACTAGACAACTTAGGATTGGTAGATGTCAATCGACTATTCAAACGCAAAACAAGGCCTCTCCACGGATGAGAAAATTGCATTTTTCTAAATCATTTTGCATATGACTGGAGTCCCGATTTCGGGCTTTTGGGATCTAGGGAAATAAAGAAGTGGTTATTAAAATATCCACATCGGCCAAATCCCCGATGTCCAAATCCATGAAATAGATTTTGGATTTTACATTGCACTCTTTCAAGCCTTCATTTTTCGGGTATCATGTCCTCAAGAGTTATGACATGCAAGGAATCTCGAATCGCAAAATCGTGATGGGATTAATTAGATGATAATAATTTGTTTTAATTTCTTAATTAATCATAATTATCAATTAATCTTTAACCTTTCGTGGATTTAAGTGTCGGGACTTCAATAATACTTGACGCGAGAAATCCCAAATCGCGAAATTGCGATGAGATTTATTAACATTAATCTTTCTTAATCTTTATTTGACATGGCTTATCCTTTAATACTTTAGTGAATTCAGGGATCGAGGTTGTAGTTATTAAAATATCTACGTCGGCCAAATCCTCGATGGAAAAAAACCCATACTCGTTATCTTTTTCTCCATGTGGCTTAATGCTCGGTGTTTGTGGTCGTTCCACTGCCAATGCTTCCATTCATTCTCCTTGTGACTCAATGCTCAAACATATGGTACATTTCTTTGATTCTCACATGAACCCTGTCTTCATATTTTTCATGAGTTGGCTTGTGACTGTTATACTGTTGTGGCATTTGGGGCTGATTTCAACATTATTTGACTGAAGATGACAGGTAGAGAACATTCAGTGATGCACGTGACAGAAAAATGGTCGTTTTCTCACGTCTACACTTTCGGTAGTTAAACACTATAAACAATTTTCTCTCCTAAGTTACTGAAAGCTAAAATTTCAATATTTGTTACAACAGAGGATCCATCTAGGAATGGTTCTTTCCTGCAAAGTGCCAAGAACAGTAGACCACGTGCCTTCATCCATTGGGCAACCTGAGATCATCCTTATCAAATGATGAACCCTGTCACTTTGCTTGCACATTTCCGAAACAAAAAACTGCTTATGCATTCATTGGGCTATGGAATCGTAATGCTTTAAAACAAAACCATACTGGATTCCAAACTAAACCGGAAACATATTGAAAACCATTCTTTTACTCTAGTGCTCAAAGTCAAGCTTATTTATATACATCACCTACTCTAACCGATATCACTACTTTGTTCAAGTATATGAAAACTTCCAAATCAACCAAGCGAGTATCTGACTAACCAACTTAATTATGCTTCCATATTTGAGCAGAAAAATGACAGGAGCAACTTCAAATTCCAAAACATGCCCTGGGAGCAGGTACTTATAGTTTTGCAATTCAGACTTCAAGATGTTGGAAATAAAAAATTCAGTCCCACATTTTTACTCCATATAAACTACTACTGGATCATAAAAGTAACATAGAAATACCTCATTTTGTTGTTGTTCCAACTAACTGAAATGTTGTTGCTTGTTGCCTTTACTAATCTGAATGTTAAATGTGGACTGCTCAATATTTGTTGGCTAAACATGCATGATCAAATACTGATCTGAACCTGAGTGCTCTCTTTCATCATATCCCTGTAATCTGAATTCATCACTATGATATGCTGGCCTATTACAACTGACAATTTTTAAGAGAGAAGAAGATATATGTTCTTCATTTCCTACATTATTGTTTTGATAATGATAAAATGAAAACCGAGTCTGAAAATATGCATCATGAAAAATTTTATGATCACCCTCTTCGACAATGATATCTTTAGAGGATGTATCAAAGTTAAAAGGATCTTCATTGGACTCTTGAACAACAAATTCATATCTAATTTCAACCATAGCATTCATTCTTTTATGATCGTCTCTTAGTTGATGAATAGGATTTGATGAAATTTTATTAGATGACAAATCTTTAAAATCCTCTTCATCATCACCATATTCATCGAATACTGGAAAATCAGAATAAAATCTTGAAGATTTCTGCATTGAAAAATCAACAATCTGATCTTGAAATAAATTTCGAAAAATATCACTGTCTTCTTCATCATCAACAACCTTTACATCATCCTCGAACACCAAATGTTCTTCAGGATGGTTAAACATGACAACCACCTCTTTTTCATGAAACAAAATAGAGTCTACAAGATATTCAAGAATGTGTGGATGTTGCAAATCTGCGTAAGCAGGGGTTGCAACATGACTGTTCAGGAGCAGATCTATCTCTTCTTCTATTAAAAGAGGAGGTGGTCTATGAAATTTTTGTATCAAGCAACTATTGTTTTCTTTCTCTTCTGCAGGTTGACCATGATGTTGAATATATTCTTCTTGAATATGATCACAAGAGCTATCATATCCTGTTTCTTCATCAACCAACTCTTCGTCATGCTGGTCACCTTCATCCACTTGAGAAATTTCTGTTGTTTCTTCCTCCTCTTCAAGAGGATTTTCTTGATATTTTTGTCTTATGAATTATATACTACAACGATCTTCAAAAAGGATTTCAACTGAATATATCCTCTTACAATATTGATGAAAAAGTGTGTGAAAATCTTTTAATGAAGGAATACTGGAATGGGGTAAAGATTTATACCAGAGCCTAGCATCTCTTTCCAATGAAAACATAAACAGCTTCATGCAGACATCTTCATGATGTACATTTAATTCATCCATGAGCTTGTGGAATTCAAACAAGTGTTGAGCGGGATTGTTGTCTGCGTATTCACCAAATTTAGGAAGGACAACTTCCCAAACTTTAATGTTTGGAAAAGTTTTTTGAAAACCATAAACATTTATAAATACTAGAGGAGCAAACCTTGCAGCAATCCGAGCAGCGAATGAATTTGACATTTTGAGACCAGTGGAGTCGCCAACAAAATCATGTAGAGTCTATGGACGAAGGAGCCGCCAAATGAATGATCACAACCAATTGAATGCCTATCCCTTGTTCACCATCAAGAGATAGATCTAAACTTTGTCGTATCCTAGGGAAGATAACTTCGTCCTCCATCCCCGACAACGACGCTAGAAAATATTGTCGCAAGAGTTGGTTCTAGGTTGTAACAGAGCCAAGACTTAACACATTTTAAATGAAATAAATTTTGTCACTCGGACTTGATTTGGGTTGCGTGCAAGTAAATTCGAGATAACCATGAACCACTTTTGATTAGAAGCTTCCCCTTCCAGCCCGAGAGGGATCTCTCGAATATATGTCACGATAGGATGTTCAATAAGATTAACAGTGGGAAGATCTGTGGGTAACATAAAGTTTTGAGGTTTTTAGGGTTGATGGGTTGGATCGGAAAGTAGTCCATTGGGCATGGAGTCAAATGATCAAGCAAGTAATAAGAGTGTTTCGGTAATGGAAATCCATGGAGTAGAGGCGAAATAGAAGTTGATTACAGAGGGAAGGATTTATAAAAAGTATGGCAGCAGAATAAAGAGAAAACATAACAAAATACAATGAGCACTTAGAAGTGAGTGAATTCCAAGCATAAATCAGTGGAAAGAGATAGTTGGGACAGAGCATCTAGCAAAGGATGAATTATGAACCTTCAGATCTCTGTAAGAAATAACCTATAACCTGTCCTTCAATAGAGCATCTAACAAATGGATGAATTTCATTGCAAACACATGTTACAAATCAGGAAGAAAAAGTGAATGGAAAAACCAGTCTGCAATAGAGCATCTAACTGAGGATGAATTCTGTTACAAAACAGTTACAAATCGAGAAGAAAATATAGATGGAGAGATATTGAAACTAATAAAATGGACAAACTCTGCAAGCAACATCACAAGAATCTCTGATGTAGATTAAAAATGGCTTTGCACTCTTTTTTTTAAACAGGAAAACAAATGCTACAGCCCAGGAGTACTACTCTTGTGTATATTTTTTACCCCTTGTTTTTACAAATCTGCCACATATATGTATTGAGGTCTAAATCCTCTCTAATCTAAAAGATAACAACAGTTACAACCAATTCTTGAAATTTTCTGCCATAGAAAATGGGCCAAACTGCCGAAAACTAGGGCTGCGGTTATGAATCTGTATCTCGCGAATCATGAAAATTGTGTATAAAATAAAAGAGGATTTTGTGCATCTATTTATTCTGAGCAAAATCCTCTCTCTATTCCCTCAGAACCCTTTTCATTTTCCCCAAATCTGCATTTAACAAACAGGTGTCAAAACAGGAAAATATAAAATCCGAAAATTAGGGCTCGAAGATGGATTCGATTCTCCCAAATATGTGACACCTGTAAAAAAAATGAAAGAGTCTAATTATCTCTGATGTTTTAGGCACAAAATCCTCCCACCGTTTCTCAAAATGATACCCTAGTCACTTAGAATCCTCATTTGAAAATGATGACTCAACACAGTAAAAAATGCCACATTTCGGAAAACGAACCTCATCTTGCATGGGACTTTTGACTACCTTACCAAGCTCAAAATTAAATTCTAAAGCCACCAATGGATATCTTAGGATTTTAATATGTCGATCGACTATTCGACTGTGGAAAAATGCCTCTCCACAACTGAGAAAATTGTGTTTTTCTATAGCAGTTCTGCATATAACTGGAGTCCCGATTTCGGGTTTTCGGGATTCGGGGAAATGAAGAAGTGGTTATTAAAATCTCCACATCAGCCAAATCCCCGATGGCCAAATCCCTGAAATAGATTTAATCTTTTACATTGCACTCTTTTGGGCCTTCGGTTTTCGGGAATCATGTCCTCAAGAGTTATTACATGCAAGGAATCGCGAATCGCGAAATCGCGATGGGATTAATTAGACGATAATAATTTGTTTTAATTTCTTAATTAATCATGATTATCAATTAATCTTTAAAATTTCGTGGATTTAAGTGTCGGGACTTCGATAATACTTGATGTGAGAAATCCTGAATCACGAAATTGCGATGAGATTTATTAACATTAATCTTTCTTAATCTTTATTTGACCCGGCTTATCCATTAATACTTTAGTGAATTCAGGGTTCAGGGCTGTAGTTATTAAAATATCTATGTCAGCCAAATCCCCAACGGCAAAAAACCCAGACTCGTGAGATTTTTCTCCATGTAGCTTAATGCTCAGTGTATGTGGTCGTTCCATTGGCAATGCTTCCATTCTTTCTCCTTGTGACTCAACGCTCAAACATATGGTACATTTCTTTGATTGTCACATGGACCCTGTCTTTGGATTTTTTGTGAGTTGGCTTGTGACTGTTATATTGTTGTGGCATTTTGGGCTGATTTCAGTGTTATTTGGCTGAAGATGACAGGTAGAGAACATTCAGTGATGCACGTGACAAACAAATGGTCGTTTTCTCACATCTACACTTTTGGCAGTTAAACACTATAAATTGTTTTCTCTCCTAAGTTACCAAAAGCTAAAATTTCAATATTTGTTACAACACCCCCAAAACTCTTTCTTTGTGGTCGGTCTACACACAACGATGTTTTTATATTAACAAAGTGCATAATTACATGTACAAAATATGCTCCTGGCCTTTAACACCTAGGCTCTCCGGCCTACTTGCACATAAGCTTACCAGCTTACAATTACTTGACTCACCAGCCTACAAAACATGTTTACAATACATAGATATATCTAGGGCTTGTCCTTGGGGTATTACAATCTCCTCCCCTTATTTTTTCACTGTGCTCAGTGTAGCTTACTTACAAAACATCAACAATATTTCCAAAATCTTAAAAAAGATGCAGGTATTATGCCCGCATAACATCCTCATGCTCCCATGTCGCATCCTCAGGAGTGTACCAGGTCCACTGGACCTTTACAAGCCCTATGGCTTGATTCCAGAGTTTCTTGCTTTTCTATTCCAATATGTGCACTGGATGCACTTGCAAGACGCCTTCTTGCTCCACCTGAATCACATTCCAATCAATTACATGATTAGCATCATGTATATATTTCTTAAGCAATGAAATATGAAACATATTATGTACAATCATGGATGCAGGTAATGCAAGAATATATGCAACTAGCCCAATCCTTTCTATGATTTCAAATGGCCCACAAAATCTAGCTGCAACCTTCGAATAGTTTCCCAGCCTCAGGGAACTTCGATTAGCTTTCACTTTCAGGAAAACATGCTCTCCCACTTTAAACTCTCTGTGGGTTCTGTTTTTATTAGAATAACTTTTCTACTTGTCTTGGGCAACCTTTAAATTCTGCTTAATTTTTAACATTTTCTCTTCCATTTCCTTGAACAACTCTGGCCCAACCACTTCTCTATCAACTGGATTATCCCAACTTACTAGAGTATTTCACTTTCTTCCATAAAGTGATTCAAATGGGATCATCTTCAATGATGCTTGATACCCATTGTTGTAGGCAAATTCTACCAAGTGTAGGTAGTCTTCCCATTTAGATGGTTTTTCCATCACATACATCCTTATTATATCTTCAATAACTTGGTTCACCCTCTCTGTCTTTCCATCATACTCAGGATGATAGGCAGTGATGAAGTTCAGATTCATTCTGAATCCTTTGAACAACCCCTTCCACAACTTTGAGGTAAATTTTGGGTCCCTGTCAGACACAATTGTCTTTGGAATACCATGCAATCATGTTATTTCCATCATAAAAATATCAGCAATGTTAGATGCCTTGTGAGTAGTCTTTAATGGAATAAAATGGGCAGATTTTATAATCTTTTCCACCACCATCATGATTGAATCATGGTGCTTTCCGGTCTTGGGCAATCCTGTGATGAAATCCATTATCACTACCTCCCACTTCCACTCAGGAATGGGTAAAGGTTGTAGCAACCCTGCTAGGTTCTTGTGCTCATCTTTAACCTTCTGACACTCCACACATCTGGCGATGTATTCAACAATATCTCTCTTCATACCTGGCGAAAAGTACTGTCTCTTGACTACTGCCATAGTTTTTTGATATACAGGGTGCCCAACATAAGGCACATTATGCATTTCTTTCAAAATCATAAGTTTCAAGTCCTGGAAATTAGGTAAATAAGTTATGTTCTTGTACATAAGTGTTCCATCGGCTTCCAATTTATAATTTTCCACTTTCTTTGGCATATCACCTTGCTATAGCTTTGGTACCAAATCCTTTTACTGCAAATCTGCATTTGCAATCTCCAAAATTCTTCCTTTAATATCAGTTCGGTACATGTTAATGGTTGTAGCATGTAATTCATGCACTCTCATGTTGAGTGCATCAGCCACTTTGTTCTCTTTTCCTTTTATATGCTTGATATCAAAGTCATACTCACAAAGAAACTCCAACCACCTACTATGCCTAGAATTCAAGATTGGTTGATCAAGCAAATACTTTATACTGTTATGGTCTGTCCTCAGTTCAAAACTCCTTCCCATGAGGTAATGCCTTCATTTCTTTAGAGCGTGAACTATGGATTCCAACTCCAAATCATGAGTTTCATAGTTCCTTTCGTGCTCTTTCAACTTTTTGGACTCATAAAAAATTACAAATCCATTATGACTGAGGACTCCTCCCAGTCCTTCTTTGCATGCATCTGTGCAAACCACAAAATCCACATTTGGATCTACAATCCTCAGGATTGGAGCGCTGGTTAACAATTGCTTCAATCATTGGAATATTTTCTCACAATCCTCTATCCATTGAAATTTCTTCTCTTTCCTTTGCAAGGAAGTGATAGGGTAAGCTATCCTTGAGAACCCTGCAATGAAACTTCTATAATAACTATCTAGACCCATAAAGGATCTGAATTCTGTTACATTCTTCTGCGTTGACCATTATCTGATGGCCTCAATCTTCTCAGGATCCACGACTATCCCATCCTTTGAAATTATATGCCCCAAGTAATGGATCTTGTTTTGATAAAACAAGAATTTTCTCAACTTGGAATACATCTGGTGCTCCCTTAGCACCTGCAACACCATCCTTAGATGTTGTTCATGCTCTTTATCCAACTTGGAATACACCAAGATCTCATCCAAAAATACTATGACAAACTTGTCTAGATATTCCCTGAATACACCATTCATTAGGCACATAAAAACAATGGGTGCATTCGACAACCCAAATGGCACCATTGTGAATTCATAGTGACCATACCTTGTTCTAAAGGTGGTCTTGCCAATGTCTTCATCCTTAATTCTTAAGTGGTGGTAACCTGACTTGAGGTCTATCTTTGAAAATATCTTGGCATCCTTCAACTAATCAAAGAGATCAACGATCCTTGGCAAATGATACTTGTTCTTTACAGTCACTTTGTTCAATTGTCTAAAATCAATGCAAAATATCAATGTCCCATCCTTCTTCTTCATGAAAAGGACCTGGGCTCCACAAGGTGACACACTTAGGCTTATATACCCCTTCTTTAGAATCTCTTCAAGTTGCAATTGTGGTTCTTTCAGCTCTGGTGTACTCATTCTGTAAGGAGCTTTCGACATTGGAGTTGCTTTAGGCATCAGGTTTACCAAGAATTCAATATCTCTTTTCAGAGGTAATCCTAGTACCTCCTAGAATACATCTTCAAAATATTTTAATACTACATGGTCTTCAGTATTTGAGACCTCATCCTTATATGCTTCCTCCACATGGGCTGCAAATAATTGACAACCTTTTCTGTATCTCTTCTTCAGCTGTATTGTTGAGATCTCTCTGACAACAACTTCTCTAGGAATTCCTTAGACTGTTCTATGGTTCCCTTCCTCATCCAGGAAAGTGAAATCCTTGTTACGATAGTCTAGTATGGCGTGGTGTTGGTACAACCAATCCATCCCAATTAGATAGTCATAGGAAACTAAAGGTAAAAAATTCAATTCAGCCTTTGTGCTCAGTCCATTCATGTCCATTGGACATGACTTAACCAACTCGATAGCCTTTCTCTTGGCTCCTATAGCCAACTGCACCAACCAAGATTTATCATGCTTGCTTCTTGGTAAATGAAAATTTTCCACCATTCTAGGATCTATGTAAGTATGACTAGCTCCTGAATCAATTAAAATAGTAAAGGCATGGTTGTTGATCATACCTTCCACTTCAATCATGTGTGATTGAAATTCATCTTGCTTGTTGTCCGGGGTTGCATAGATCCTTGGTATTCTACTGCCCATGTCCTCCACTGTTTCATCTTGCTGAACATTATGGATAGTTCTCACTTGTCATATCTGTGGGGGCAGTCTCTGTACCTATGATTTCCTTTACAACCTCAACATTCCATAGGTGTCTGCCCTGGGAATTGCCCACCTACTTCAGCCTTCCTGGGCTCTCTAAAACCTAACTATCCTTGAGGACTGTTCCTGAAAAAGGGTGGTTTTTTTCCCTTCTTCCTCTGCTCTTTCTTAAACTTCTTCTAGTCATCCCAAGCCTTCTAAAAAGTAGGATTTTATCTTTGTTGTTCACATAAGCATTTCCCTCTTCTTATAGTTTCTTCCATAGTCTTAGGGTCATCATATTGAATCTTGTCCCCAATGGAAGGTGGTAGTCCACTCAGATACCTTTGAATTTTGACAGTCTCATCCTTGATGAAGGGAACATATTTCAACAACTCCAAGAATTTTCGTTCGTATTCATCAATGGACATACTTCCTAGCTTGAGTTCAAAGAACTCGTTCATTTTTCTATCATAATATATTTTAGTCAAGTATTTATTTTCAAAATACTTCTTGAATTCTTTCCACGTAACATCTTTCTCTCTAATTTGCTGCACCCGCACAAGTTGATCCCACCACATGGATGTTTGTCCTTTCAGTTGATACATTGCAATTCTTCCTTCTGCATGAGAGGAATAATTCTGTAGTTTGAAATATTTCCTCATGCCAAGCAACTATGTCTCAACATCTTCCTCCTTCTTTTGTTCTCCAACAAACGTAGGAGGCTTAATCTTGTTCATTTCTCCCTTCAATTCATCCACTCCTGATCTCCTATGTTTTCTGGTAGGAGAGGGGCTTGAACTACCATGTGACTCCTTATTGAAATGTTTTGGGGAGTGACAATGATGCTTTCTAACACTTCTTAATATTTTTTTCTTCTCAGGGTGTTCATGACTCCCTGTTTTGCTTGAATCACCTTCCTTATCCAACTTCTTTCACTACTACATATGGGTGGATTATTCCATGAAATGTTTCCACACTTCCACTAGTTTCATATTTGTTTTAAGCAGGGCAATATTTTCGTCAATATTGCCACAAAAGTTCGTCACAATATCCA